>JARJDZ010003162.1:0-17883 GCA_030264555.1 Aleochara sp. GC000083
TCACCCATAACCTCAACTTCAACTTGATATCTATCATCTTCAACTTCGGTTGCAGTATGTTGATGCAATCTTCTACGAATGCTGAAAACAGTTTCAAACAAACTTTTAGTCAGATCTGAAGCCTTGCAATTGCTTTTTTCGAGTTGTTCGAGAAGGATTTTGCGTTGGGCACGACAATCCTTCAGATTTCCCTTCAACAATTTAATTTCTGCACGTAAAGTTTCATTTGTTTCATTGGATTTATCCAATGATTGTTGTAATTGTTTAATTTCAAGTGCAACTTTTTGACAGGCAACTAATTCTGCTCGAAGATCCTCGTATTTTCGAGTTACTTCATGGATGATTCCAAGTTGGACGTTGATTTTATGCAGATACAACTTATTTTCATCATTTGCAAGCTCCATGTTTAACTTGTAATTCCTACAACGTTCCGCCATCTTGTCTCGTTCCGTGTACAACACTTTCTGCTCCTCTACAAGAATGATATTCTCATTATTCACAGCAATATTTTCGCGAATGAGACGCTGTGTTGATTCTGCAATGCGTAAATCAGTAACATTCTGAAATTCTTGGGACAAATCCATCAACTTTTGTTCCATGTGCTTTACTAGAGTGTTTTTGTCAACGATGAACTTCCGTTCGATGTTGTAAACTTCTTCTTCGTGTCGTTTCTGTTGCTCGTTGAATTTCTGCTCCTGGTCGTCGAATTTCCTCATGAGTTCATCGCGTTGCAAGCGAAATTCCTCAAGAGCGTTCAGTTTACCTTCGAGTAATTTGATTTCTGATTGTAATTCCGTGTGAGTTTTCTTCGCTTCTTCATCTTTGACCAGTAATTGTTTGTTGAACTCTTCAATTTCAGCCTCTCGAGTTACTTTCAACGATTCTAACCTTCCAACAAGGTCGATGATATTGTCGCTTTGTTCCTGGATAGTTTTCTTCAGATAGGCGATGATATCAGCTCGATCTTCATCTAGTTTCTGGTTTCCTGCACTTAAATTCTCATTACGTTGTTCCAAATCGATTGAGAGGGTTGTCAGACGTTCCAATTTTTTGGTTAAGTCTGCAATTTGTAGTTCGTAGAAGGTTTTATCCACTTCTGATATCACTTCTTTGTCCACTTTCTTCCCCTCTGATTTGGGCTTCTTTTTGGATTTTCCTTTTTTCTTCATTGTTGTTTCACTTCTTCAACTTTGCTAACTAAAATGTGTTCTCATATAGAATCACAGTATCTAATAAATTTGTTAAATCTATAAGAGTTGTTACTATGGTAACTGAAACATAATACAACCTTTTGATTCCTTTGATACTTTCAATTTCCTTTCATTTTTCTTGCATTTTGTCGCTCACGAAGAAATTTCCCATCTTCACTTGTTTAATCACTAATAACGCGTTTCCACGGACTTCCAACTAAGGAAACATCTGGAATGTCTCGTTGATAGGTAATTAAAACCTTTAATTAAGAATATCAATCAATATTAAAAATTAAGCCAAAGTTAAATTTAAATTTTACCTTTCATTTGTTTTCATGTTTTGTTACCTCGGCAACCAAGAAAACATCTGTATGTCAGATATAACCTACGAAAATATTGACATTTCAGTCATCTCACATTAATTTGTAGTAGAAAACGTCAATCAAAAATTCAGTGACAAAATCCCGAATTTCCGTTTCGATATCGACACCATCGTCGCACCCCAAAATTCCAAATTGTTGCCTTGATGCAAGCCAAATTCTCGTGCCAATGTCCGCGACAATAGCCTGATGAACGCGCCAGGCTATCCCACTACAATTTGAAGATGTCGCAGCCAGAGATGAAGCAGCTGAAGAAGGCCCCCTCGTCCGGACAAAGCCGGAAGTCTCTGGACGGCAAAGACAATGGCGGCGAATTGCCCTTCTTCCCGAAACTTGAAAGCGAGCTGATCTGCCAGGAAAAACTGCTCGTCACGTGGTTCGAAGGCAATTTCTCTCAAGCCCATTACAATCGGGAGAGCAACAATAATGGAAGTAATGCGTGCACGCTCATCGTGGTGCTCATGTCTTACTATACAGCTGCTGAAAATATTCAAGTAATAGGTTTTCCTCAATGTTTGTAATGAACTTACGTGTATTGTTGGTTGCAGAGCACATGTCCCCATAACCGCATAAATTATGATCTTGTGAAAGCACTGGGTGTTGCAATGATCAAAGGCAATGAAATCTACAACCATTTGAAACGTGAAGGACGACTGCCTAATGTGAATCTTTCAATTCCGGAAGCAATCGCTTGTGCTGGGAAATATGCAATGAATGCAAGAGAATGGGTTCGTTCATATGTCAATCTGCTGCATTGTTTCCAATTCGTTTGTTTCCAGAAAAGTGTGCTTTCGATGCAACCATTGGGAAGCACCCTTTATACGAATCTGCAAAGATATCTGGATGAATGGTGCAACAGTAATCATTTCAAAAGGCACAACTTCCTGTTCATTGTACTCATTTGCGATTCCCGCAGCGTTTTGTTCATATTCAATAAGAAAGATGCCTCTGTAAGTATCGTTCTTCATCTTCAAAGGTGCACGTTCAATTGGTGATGTTTGTAGATATCTCTTATTGATTCGCACCAACATACATCACAAAAAGGAGCTGTGATTGCAATCGTCAGCAAGGAGAATTGTCGCTGTCTTTGCACATGGCTGGCCCACACAATCCTCAAGTATCATCACTCGCAACCAAACTTATACGAACTATCATTCCTCTACTTTCGTCGAAGGTAATTCACATTCGTTGATAACTATTCCAAAGCCATGCAATCGATGTGCAATGAGTTGCCTATACTTCAACACACTTTGAGAATATCCAAACCATGCGATTGCAGCGCCTCGACGAGTTGTGCGATACTATTTACACACATGAACGCACACACGTACGCTTCGCTGACGTGTTTAACCTCAAATTTACCAGTTGATGTTTACAAATTAATGCAACTGAAACAAAATGTTTGCAAAAAACAATAAACTACCGAAACTGGTTGAATTCGAAATAAAGACAGAGGATTTTCTTGCCGACATTGAAGCTGTGAGCAAAGACGAGGAGGAGAGGCGTAAACTCTATTTGTGCATTGACCATAAGATGCCCAAAACTGACCCACGATTAGCAAAAATGGAAGATATGCTGAAGGGGAATGACGCTCTCGAGAAATCGATGGTATTGTTGGAGGAGAAATTGGAGCAGTTGAAGCAGGATCAACAATTATTGGAAAAAAGTGAAAAGGAAGTCATGCATCTATTAAGTAATTAGCTTTTCGTACATATTCTATATTGTGATATATTTGATAGTTTATAGTATAAACTTTATACTATGGTAATGGAATATCTGTTGCTGGACGAACATTGCGATCGTTCATGTAAACGCAAAATCCACAAGGCATCGCTAAAAAACAAACGACATTAGTTGAATGATAATGCATATTGAATGAATTGTAGGTTAAGTATTGAAATATGAAATCCTTTTTTGTCAACATATTCAATGTAGTTATACTACATCAGTAGAAAATATGTTTTATTCAACTGATAAAATCTTTTACAAAGACAACGTGTGGACGGACTTGCACAGTCATAATTTTACATAAATTATCTATATACATGTCTATAATGTCTAATATCTGAGCATTATTTGCTTTAAAATATGTTCTCTTCATTATAACTGAGTGTAATAATGATTCGATGGGTGTGTTCATTTTGCATCCAAATTCCAGTCAGAGAAATTTGATGCTGCAAAAGTTTTGGATACCTCCACCAAAAATTAGATCGTGGATGAAAAATGAACATCACCCACAACAATAATAGTATATAGTAAGACACATGAGTAGTGTTGGATTATGTTTGATTGCTTGTTAGTAAACAGTGCTCTCCTTGTAGATTAGTCACGAGCTCCTGGAGAAAGAGAGCATGAAAAAGAAGAAAAATTGTTAGTGAACCCCGTGGAACAGTCACACCTATCGAAGCAGCGTTCAGAGAATGGTGCAGTTTTGTACTGAAGAAGCAGCAGCGGGATCGACCTGATCCGGCAGGCAGCAAAAGCTTTTCAACGTCAACTTGCCTGCTGGTTTGCATTGGAGGTGATCCTCGATGTACTGACACGGACATGTGAGATGGGCGCAATGTCGGCCGCCCTTCGCTGGTGGACTAGCCAGGTATCCCCGCACGCGGTCCTTTCCCCATCTGGATGCGTATCTTAGATATAGTAAGGTCGTACGTTCCTGCAACGAGAAAGCGCTGACGTCAGTGGTGCTCGCTGCACAATTCGCAATTCGCGAATGCGCTGAGTAGGTAAATGGAATGCTTACTAAATGGCTTTTGCGTGCATAATTGCAACCTAACGAGAGTGACTAATCGATGCCTAATCGCCGCTGGATGGCCGAAAAGCACGGGCAGCAGTCGCGCTTGTCGACTTTCGGCTTCTTATTCGCGAGAATGTCCTCGACATATTGGCACGGGCAGAGTGCGCTCGGAATGTGGCGAGGATTCGACGCGTTCCCCATCGACTCGTCCAGCGTCCAGTCTAAACGGCGTCGCAGAAAGTCTTTGCCCCAGCGTTGCAAATATCTCGTGAACAAATATTCCCCGGTGTTCTGCAAATGCAAACATGATTTTTGCCCCCTCGAACGAACTATAGATAGATGGAAGCCAATTACAAGTTTTCAGCATGGAAAAATGTCTCTGAAAATCCGCTTAATGCATGTATTTTAACGTTGTACATAGGAAAACTATGTAGAATGTTAAAAATTTCAGAAATTGATACAACCAATTGTTTAACAACTATTTGATCACATATATTTAAAACAACACAATATAATTGAAGAAACCCCTATAAAAGCTTCTTTTGGGTTGTTTTAAACATTTTCATAAATCCAAAATATTCAAAAAATATTTGACATTTGAAAATTCAACACGAGTACTTTGGGTTGCATACCACTACGTTGTTAAACAATTGTTTCCATGTATTTCTGCGATATTTAATATCACGCGTATCCAATCCTGTTTATGATTGTAAAAATCCCACTCATTATATTTTTCGTATTTATAGTGACTGTGCTCATTATCAGAACATTCAGAGTTATCTTATCATTGTAGATCAAGGATTTCAAACAACCATAACCTACAAATTCCAGCCAATATTTGCGGCCATTTTGTGACCATTTCTCCATGCTGAAAGATATCTGGCCCGATTGTTCTTCTGTAAACGCAATCAGCAGAACGTGTGGACTCGTTAATGAAAGCAGGTAGGTTATTAATCATCGCGAAGGCGTTGGCCCCCCTCAAATTAGGATTAGTAAGCATTCACATTTACAATATGCACACATTGCAGGTTGCGCTGGTCGTCATAACGCTTGAATGGGGCACTCACCTGCTTGCGGGACAAACGCGTGGTGCGCGCGCCCTGAATGACGATATCGCTGACGCTGATGTCCATGCGCTGCTCCCAGCCGGCCTCGTCGCGCTCCTGCACCTCGACGGAGCTCTGCAGGTGGCTGATGCACTGCGCCGCGTCCATGTAGATGAAGCACAGCGTGATCTTGTGGCAGGAGATCTTGCCGCGGTCGTCCAGCGCGACGACGATTTTGTGCCGCAGCAGCTGCTTGTTGACGTGCGCGAGGCAGCGCTCCAGGTTGCGCTGCAGCTTGAATTTCACCCACATCGAGATGAAGATCGCCGTCGCATTGATCACCAGCCAGAAGATGCCGACGCCGAAGAGCACCAGCCCTGTGAGGCCGCTGAAGAGCAGCGAGAGCAGCAGAATGAACGCCAGCGAGATCCAGACGACGAGCACGCGCTTGTAGCACACGTTGTACAACGTGAAGCGATAGTCGTTGACGAGGAGCTCCATCACCTGCACGTACTCTTCGACGGTGAGCTGTAAGCGAAACGTTGTGAATATGTTTGGAAAACGGAGGTTTTTTTACATACGGTAAGTCCCTGGGCCATTAACTCCTCGGGCACCAGCTCCGGACGGAATTTCGCTGGAGTTATCCATGGCAGGGATGTATTTACAGGTAGTAACGTAACAATAATATCACCATTTGCTAAAAAATAATGTTTGGTTAATTTCCTTTAGATATGGGGATGCTAATTGGATTTGTATAAATGCACCAGGTCATGAAGATGGTTCTACAAGTCATGAGGCACCTGGAGATTCTTACCGAAACCCTGACGGATGACTTCCGTGGGAGTACTCATCGGCAACTCGACATTGCGCAGATTCTTTGGGTCGACGACGACGCTGGAGAGATTCTCGCTGAAGGAGCGCTCCAGGTTGACCTGGACACTTTCGGTGGCGATCACCGCCGCCGCATCGTTCTCGTTCTTTGTCTTCTTCGCGTCGTCGTCGTCGAAGTGCACCCAGCCCTTGCTGGGGGACGGCTGTGCCGTCGGCGCGACCGTATGCCCATTGCCCGTGGGTTTCGCTGGACTCTCGGGCGCTTTGTCCTCGTGTCCTGCGCCTTTTGCGTCGTCGTCATCGGCGTGTGGCTGCGCTTCCGGTCGCAGCGCATTCGGATGCGTCTCGGCCATCTCTAGGGCGTTGTCCACACGGCTAGCTCATGATGCGAGCACCAAATTCACGAGTAGCAACACACTGCGCCGCAATCGCCTTCGTCGTCGTCGTCGTCGATGGCTGCAATTCGCGTTCGACGCGTTCGCGGACACGAATGACGACCACTTCCCAGCCCGCCCGACGACTTCACCTGCATTATTCGGTCGTCGTCAGGTGAGCTGGCATTTTCCGCCTCTCTCTCTCTCTCTCCATCGAGAGTGTGTGCGCGGACGTGCACGTACGTGAAGACTCCGAGCGCGCACCACGCACCCACCTGACCACAAATCGCACAGGTGTGCACGCTAGATGGGGCCCATGCGCGACAATTTCAAACCCATGGCTTCCTAAACGTACACCCGTTCGTACAAACATCGTTAGAGCGTTATCATTGGCTTATTTGTACCGTAATTTGTGCACAAACGCGTGTTTACCGGGATGCAAAACGTGACGTCATCCGATTTTACAATCCAGCGCGCTAGTAAAACAACTTCATTGTATGTAGCGTTTCATTCGTTCAAATCTCGACTTTATCGACTTTTATGTACATCGCATCGTCATACAATTAATAATATATATCAATGGCGGGTCAACAACGATACAATTCGATGTGTCCCACATTTTGCGCGTTATTTCGATACATTTTGTACCAAGAGTAAATTCACCAGGTTCTGACGCTTGAGAAAATCCACGAAAACCTTGGATCCGATAAACGTCGTCGTGTATCTTATTGGAGCGGACAGCTTCATCAGGATTACAGTGACCGCAATATCCTCGATGGTCTTCTTCGACATATCAGGAAGATACTTCACAGTTTTCGGCATCTTCATGTCTTTTTCGGTGTACTCGAACCATTTCAAATGCGCCAGCAGCGTTTGTCTAAAATCATCCACATTAATTACATCTCAATCGCATTTTATTGTATTGAAACTTACTTTCTGCTAATCATGTAAAACATTGTAATATATGAAACTGTAAGGATCCCATGCAAGGGTAAAACAATGTACCAATAGTTTCGCGTGAAACTTTTCAAGTTCTTAGCGCTGCTTCTGATGTATTGAAAGATATTACCCTTCTGAGTGGTCTGAGGGGTATTCAGCTTATTCGTTTGCAAATATTTGAGGTATTTCTTGTTGGTTCGATTCGTTTTCGGCTTTCCGGATGAGTACATGCACAGCAGCGCAAATCGGCGCAATCCCAGCAATGCCTTCCATACTTCGAATCCCATTGTTTCGGATTACGCCAAAATTTCGCACACTGTGCACGTACTTAGTATGATCAAAAAGGTCAGTAGGTAGGGCAGGATCATATCACTTCAAATTTAGCATCTTGAATCGTTTCGTTTTGTAAATTTCAATAATTTCAATTCATAATTTTAACTGTCAATTATGTGCAAAAATGGCAGTTAACCTCAAAAATATGAATTAACGGTTTATAATTTGAAAACAGCAGGGAATCTATTAATAAACATTAAACGCCTCATTAGGAATGAATGAAAACAATCCTATTAGAATGATCTAAAATGTATGACTATCAAATGTTTGTATGTCGCTCATTCAATCTTACAACTTTTTCTATTTAACCAGTAGACTAGTTTCGGTTGTCTCAATCATCCTGACCTATGCAAGTTGATGATGAAACACATGTTGGATAACGAACCCGCCCAAAAGCAACATCATTTCAAGTTTAACCAGTTGGAAATATGCTATCGAATGTGTATCATTTCGGTCACAAATAAACTTGAAGTGTGCGTGCTTACAAAGCACCCAGCTGAATGTTGACGACCGTTTGAATAACAACTTTGAGATAAAAACAAACGATTTAATCGCGCATCACCTCATTCCATCCAGAAGGAGACCTATTTATAGCTGTTTATTATACACCGCGAGTGCATCGCTTGCATTCGATAAAAAAGGCCCACACAACACGCAGTTCGTTGGAGCATGCACGCAAGTAAACATTGTGCGGGCCCGTAGAACATCAAATGCATAAGAGGTTAGAATTTAATTGCGTTACAACATCACAACAATCATAAGTCGGCCCAAACGGGAGCCCCATCGCTGAGGCAATGGCTACTCTGATAGCCCGAACGGCGAGGCTGCGAGCCCTTAGGCGTGTGAGCCCGCTGCCAGCCTCCTGCTGGCCAGCACTCTGTCAGACAACTCATCGAGATGACCCATTCACAGTATCCTTGGATCTGTCAGCTTCCAAGCTGCATGTGCAATTGCCCTACACTGTGCGATATCTATCAAAGCAGTCAGATGAGAAGCAATCCAACTCGACTGAGTTGCATAGTGAAGTGAAATTGTCATTGTTTCAAAGGTTTAAGCAGATGTATAAGGACTATTGGTATGTTCTGGTGCCAGTTCATTTGATCACTTCAGCTGGATGGTTTGGTGGATTTTATTATATGGCTAAAAGGTAATTATGTGTTTTTATACATGATACAGTTGTCTGATGTCTTTTCGATAGTGGCATTGATGTGGTTGCCATCATGGAAAGCTATAATATTAGTGAGCGCATCACTAGTCCTCTGAAGGATTCCAGTTTGGGATATGTAGCCATCTCATATGCAATGTACAAGATGGCAACTCCAATAAGATATACTGTGACATTGGGTGGTACTACAATTTCAATAAATTATCTGAAAAAATGGGGATATATCAAGCCAATACCAAATACAGAACAGCTACGTGAAATTTACAAGGAGAAGAAGGAAACGATCATTGACAGCATGAAGGATAAACGCGAAGAATTAAGGCTGAAACGTGAACAATTCAAGGATCGCACTGACAACTTAATTGGCGATATGGAAAAGAAGATTATCACGAAAATCAACGACTCGAAGAAGAAGACGACCACGACGACGAATACATTTGAAAAGCATTAGATCGTTATCTCTAATTAAGTAGATTAGATAAACGGTCGACATGCATTCATATAACTTACAAATAGATATATTCTACAGTCAATATACGTGCACTTAATTTTCCGCAGAATGTTATTTTACAATTAACTCAAGTGAAGTTATGCAGTATGTTATGTTTATTTTAAATGTATTATTGTTTGGGATTCATTAAGATGTTCATAAGTTTAAATGCAGGATATCGTATCTGTATTATAAAAGTTGTTAAAATTTGCCGCTGCTTTAATAACGATTGCGGTGAAAATATGATACTTTAATAACAATTGCGCAATTTTGCAGTTGAGTGCTTCATTTAATAAGTACAATTCCTTGCGAATCCTCATTCAAAGCGTCAGATTTCCTAATGCTACCTAATATTGCACAACGGAATGTGAATTGCATTGGAAAATTCTTTGGGACTTCAAAACGGAAATGTGAGCACATTTATGCACTATAAGTTTAATTCTGTCGTTGAATCTTGCTTAAATTACTTATCCTACATTGCGCTGATTTCCACCGAACTACACGCACATCTAAATCTACAGAATTATCAATTAATTACAAGTTTACAATTAGTTTGTCATCGATTAATCTCGAAATATAATAATGGCAAATGAACGGTTCCAAATTCATAAGTCGCAGTTGGATTATATATATAAAAAAACCTGGAATGGTTCAAATGAAGTCAAACGATAAAATTAATGAGTGAATCCTTTGGGTTTCAACTTTGTCGAATTCCTAAACATGGCAGTACTCGTTACGCGTGTACACTAGAGGCACTGGGATGTTGTGCTCGTCATTGTCGTGTTTTTGGTGTCTATCAATAAAATCTCATAAAACATTAGATATCACAGATGAAAATAATTTTGAGAATGCGCCGTTGTGTGTGGAATGGAATCATTGCGTCAACTTAGACTACTTGTAAACGATGAAATCGGAGGATGAAAAAATTAGCCGCTGTATTGATAGGTTGCAGCGACCGGATGCATCTGTTTCGGCGTGTGCTGCAGACGAGAGATGTGACACGTACGGCACAATAATTGGCTATCTAGGGGATAGCATCGTTTGTCCGGTTCGTCCGTTAATTGCATCCCGCACATTTCACACACGTAGCAATCCACGTGGAAATCTTTGTCCATCGAGACGACTCGCACTGTTTCTTCCGTGCCTTCAACTGGCGTTATTCCTACAGAAATATTCATTAACAAACTAATATTATTTTAATCTTAATGAGAGGTACCTTTTCCGCAAGCTGCACATTTCGGTGCAAACATTCGATGGTAGTCGTTCACACAATAAATTTTATTGTCAACATCAACTGTGAATGGAACTCCATCAAGACATTCATTACAAATGCAGCATCGGAAACAACCTGGGTGATAGGATTTACCCATTGCTTGTAAGATCTGAAACATTATTGGAATTAATCCAAAGAATTGTCAAAGTATATGATGAATTTAAAAAAATTAGTACATACCATTTCCATGATCAAATGTCCACAAATAGCGCACTTCTCTGCTGTTTGCTGGAACCCGGAGTACTAAAACAAATAAAAAACATTGTAATTTCGATAAAGCCACCTTTTTCTTAGCCTAAAACTGATTAACAATGTAACTTGCATGATTCACAAATCGAAAAAGCAGGTTCTTGCATGTTACATTGTGGTGATTATTGAAGCTTTTGCAATCGGAACAAAAAATAGAATAGAATAGCTCAAAACTAAAACTAAGAACATACCTGCTCGTCGGCATCTTCGCAATTAGCCACTTCAAACTCCTACAATACGTATCAAGAACAAACTCAAAATATTAAACAAATCAAACAAAGAAACGAAACAGAGAAGAAACGAGTGCATTTTACAAAAGCTTCAAATGTATGGTGCGCATCGAAATGTCTCGTCGTTTGTCTTACCAGATAATCTTCCTCGCAGTAAACGCGCCCGTGAACGTTGTAGAACGCCTTTCCTCGAAGAGCGCGCCCACAGGAACAGCAAATAAAGCAGTTTGTATGGTAGAGATTTCCCATTGCTTGACACGCTTGTCCAGCTCCAGTCACTTTTTCCTGGCAAGTATGGCATATACCTGAAAATTACATTCATAACATTCTGGAATCTCAATTTGGTTCGAATTGATTACCGAAATATTCGCCCTCTTCTTCGTGTTTCTCCATTTCCTCTTCGATTTGGCGCGTCATCTCCTCGATTTTCCGTTCAGCTTCCGTGGGACCACGAGGTTTAATTGGCGTTACCATGTAAGGCAGCAATGATTTGCCACTCATTTTGAGTTTAAATTGTGGTTTGGGTGCAGTTACACTTGGTCCAACATTCGCTGATTGCGCAGGTGATTGATCCTGTTGGTTCTCCTTGGATTTGGGGTTTTCGATGCTTGGTTGAGGTTTCGGTGGACGTGTAGGTGCCCCAGCAATACCCGTATCCGGTCCGCGGTAATAGTTTTTCGCTGTGGACGTCTGAAACTGTGTGTTGGTGCTCAAAGTCTGCGAAACATTCCCCGTCATGCAGACATAATCAGAGCTGTTGAGCTCATCAATTGACTGCTTGTAGGAGTTCTTTGATGGACTTCTGTTGTGGTAGTAGCCAGCTGGTGTTTGAGGGGCAGCTTGTGAAGTCATACTTCCAGGTCGTGGTGATTGCATCACAGAGTAAACTGACTGCTGGATTGGTTGTGCAGCTTGGCCTGCTTGAGGTAGCTGCACATGTGTGGCATATAATGGCTGGGGCATACATTGCACTGGTTGATAAATGGAATTGGAGTATGGAGGTGGTGGTCCATATGATGGCTGCATTGGGTACTCATTTAAATTTTCGTAGACATTTGTGTGTGCATGGGCACTCTCAGGGAAGGCTTTGCCATGCTTCCCACTGGGTACTTGAGGTTGGGCTTTACTTGAGTATTTATCTATGAATGATAACAAATTTAGATAGATTACTCATCACATAGTGCGATCTATATTACCATAGCTATTGTATCCTGCATACTCCACATTTTCATAGACTGGGCCACTGCCTGCCGAGTTGATGGAGCTGTGACTCTTTGTGGGGCTTGGTGGGACCTGGGGCTTCGCGCATTGCACGTAAACGTCGTTTTCTTCGGTTTTCGGCGGTTCCAATTTCGGCGTCGCGAATTTACTGCTTTGTATGATGTTTGATCGCTCGTATAGTTTGTAATCGGCGTTCTCGTAGGCGCCTTCTTGTCGGCTGTATGACGAAGGCGCCTGCTGAGCTTGAGCCGGATATCGAGATGCATCTTTGAGCGACATGTATTTCATTTTTTCAATGTAGTCACCTTGTTTTTGATCCATGTTTTCAATGAACTTGCACACAACCCGGTCTCTGAATTAAACCACACCCGCACCACTTGGCATTCTACTTAAGGGCTAAAAAATACACTAATTCACTAAAACAATGGGTAAATTATTAGGAAAGCGTTAATTTATAAAATGAAGAGGATTAGAAGTCGCTAGTAGAGTAATTTCGGGGACGCTTGGGTGGGGATACGACAGGTATTTTTGAAGCGCCATCTACATTATACAAAGTGTCAAAAAAATATTATCCAACTGGAAATAAAACTTCTAATTTCATATTATTACTTCCATATTTCCAAGTAAACATTTTACTGAATTAATATCAAATGGATTCTAGTTATTATTTATTCCATTTGTTAGTTGATTTATAAAAAAGTTGAAAACTACTTGGAAATCTACATCTGGCAACGCCGCAAATAAATAGCCCACTTGTCAGTGTCAAATCGGATCGCGTTTGCTTCATTTGTTTATTTACTTAAGCGTCGTGATAACTTGCCCTCGCAACGTTTTTCCGTTAATTAATAACAAGTTTTCATCATCAACCGGGACAGTGTAAACAGTAAATCAAATGGCGAGTGATGATCTTGGCCGCGTCGAAAGCAGCTAACAAGTGTTTGAAGCTGACGTCATCCGCAGTGAAAGCCACACGACTTCGTCTTTCAAGCGCTTCCAGTCCGCTCGTTTGGCGCTTCTTGGCAAAGTCACGTCGGCGCGTCTTGCGCGACAACCGAAAGTTCGCAGCCAGCATGTAATCGGCAAATGCGCGAAATTGCAGTCGGCGCGCGTGTGCAAGAAGCTGTCGGTCATCGTCCACGTTGTGCAAGCAGCAGCAGCAGCGAAGAGTTCTTGGGCCGGATTGCCATAGGGGTGCCCCGAAGACGTCCCAAAATGTCCCGGTGGAAAAAATGAACGATGTGGATAGTCTGGTCAGTATAAATACATCCTGTCATCATTTCTCTTATTTGTGTGTATTGTTGTTATCCGGTGTTGTCATCTTAAGTTTGAGGGTGATGCGAGCGACACCTTGAAGTAGGTTAGTGACATATTCGTGTGCACTTTTCGCAAATCTTCACCCGAACGAGCGGTAATTACGTGAACGAGGAGGAAATAAAAGCGTGGGAATCGTGTGTATTCTTCGGGCGCATTGTAATTGACTCTCGGATGGAAATTAAGCATGGTATACCCATTGCTTTAACAAGATGCCGAGTCGAACTGACAAGATATGAGATGAAACAAGTGAAGATCGTTGCGCATGGACAGCGTGTATAACAACTTTGGAGAAATTATATTCACCTATTCGCACGCCTGTTTGTGCATTCATTCCTTTTCGTCGTCGTCGACGAACATTCCATGAATTATAAACATAGAAAATGCATTGCTTCTGCAACTTCACCTTCAAAGGATGCTTTCCTTGTAAATCGGCTGAAGGTGTGTTTTTGACGCCAAAGATGGCGTTGCATCAGCGTGTCAATCACGTGACTTGAGATGAAATTGCAAATCTGAAACGAAAGCTGGAAGTTTAATGAGCCATTCATGCTTTTTGCGAAGAAAGAAAACATATGTACAAATTTGACACAGTTGCTGACTTGTTGGCAGCAATTTGACATGGTATGCTTTGCAATTAAAACTGGCGCTTGTTGGATGCATTTATGCTACACATTCGTGCATGTCAAATCATGAAGATTACCAAAATTATTTCCGAAATCTTCCTTGAAACATGAAGTTGGAAATTGAAGTAATTGTAAATGCAGACGGAGGAATGAAAACGAAATCGCCACTTGAATATTCAAGCATATGAAAGTGATTTAAATTCGGTATGTATGTTTCTCTTCATTCATGGCTGAATTTTGCACATGTTACATGTTGTTTTTTTTGAGCTAATTTGCGCCACACCATGTGCTATTATTTATGGTCGTGTTGTGCGCTTCGAATTATCGCATTGTGGTTTTCGCATTGCTTCGATACAATGTGCAATTAAATCATTAAACGGCGAGCACGAACTTATCAAAATGAAATGAAGCGTGCGCGCTCGTCTAGCTGGCGGCTTGCTGTAATCAAATGACGCTGGTCGCGCATGTAATAATGTGCAAGTACAATGCGTTCTGCGTTGATAACAATAACAAACCATTATGGATTTCGAATGGGTGCGATGACGTGAGTTGTACAATTTGGTTAATCACTCATTCTTTTCCCGGACGTAAGCGTTTTAGGGCATCATCGATTTGTTTTCGTTCGATTTTGTTTGTTTTGACTTGGTGAGATTTGCAATTTTTTTGTTTTCATTCAGTAACTTCCTTGATTTTCGATTATAGGCAACCAGTTTTTCAATGATGGGTGTATTCAAGTTTGCCTATGACAATCATACATAATAACATTAATTTTTAGAATTTTAATGCACTCTTTTTTATTCAAAAAGATATTTCTGATTTTCTGAGTCTTTTGACTGAAATTGACAGAATATTTGAGGTTATCATAAGTTTGGCATCTTAAAACCACATTTAATTTAAAATTGGAATGCAATTTTCTGAAATTGAATAATTACTGATTGTAAAGAAATATTTCTTGATATATTTTAAAACATTATCAGTTTTTATCAAAATTCATCTCTAATGTGAAATCTTTCATTGTAGGCAACCAGATCAACATCTCCATTTTTTTTAGGTAGGAGTAGCATTTGTTTGTATCGTAGGAAATTCCAAATTATCCTTTCGAAAAAAGACGTGTTTGCAGATAATTAGTGCGAAAATGATTGGAAAGTGTATTCAGGACGACATTTGGATTCCGCCCTCGTAACTTTTGTGGGTTTGGTGCAGATTATATGGCTTTGACGTGCAGGAAGAATTGCTGATAGCTGTGGGTAAATACTTCATAGATATCATAAAAATGCAGTAGTTGTAGGCGGTTGTGTGTTTTGCGCTTTAATATTTGACGCAAACGATTAAACATGATGCGCGCACGTTTTGGACGACATAAACCTGGTTGGAAGCTTCTGCAATATTAAATCCAGCCCGCATCACGTTTGTAACAATATTACCCAATATAAATAAACGAGGATTTTTCATGATGAATTCAAAACAGCACCGACAACTAATTGAGCAAAATAACAAAATGGAGTTGGAGTTCAAGGCTGATTGAGAGGTATAAGGCTGAATTATAAATTCATTATTGAGGTGTTGTTTTTCCATCATGGTAGATTGCACTCACAAAAATGGATGTGAAGTCATTTTGGTGGGTGCAATCAGTATTTTTGCAAAAATTTCATTCTTCTTTTTGTAGATGGCAGTGGAAACCTGGAGAGAAATAATTAAAATTCATAGCTGGTGGAGGCACGCAGAGATTCTATTACCAGCATTAAATAATGCAGCCAGCAATGTTAGGAATTAATGACCTAGGGCCAGAATGAAGAGCCTGCGCTGGAAATAGCAGCGCGAATCTAGTCCTCGCATGCGCCCTGCTCCCCTGGCTCTCACAAACAGTTACATTAAACATACGAGAAGCCTCTCGTGAAGCAGGAGAAGGACGAATGTAATATCGACGCGACGTGCAGCTCGAAGGGCGCTCACGTTTATGTTCCCATAGGTCGTTCTGCACCACCTCCAACGGGAGTTTCCACTGCCATTCGTCCGTCGACACTTCATGATCAACACCGATTTTTTGCCCAGCATACAAGGTCCTGCAAAAGAAACGCACCATCAATGAACGCGATGCGATCGAAAGCGAATCCTTCAATCCAGCGTTATCATTCGATACGCGAGGCATTGTTTGGCTAGCCAGACCAGCACAACAGGCGCGTATTTGCAATACCATCATGGTTTGCATTGCACCGTATTGTGCGATACGCAGCCAGACCTAGACGAGCGGTTTCAGAGGCGGTCGGCTCATTCGAACGACGGCGTTCGCCGTGTGCACCTCGTCCGATCCAGGCTTATTCTTTCGGCATTTTCATCGCACCCAGCCACGATAATCCGGGTTTTATCGCGGACGGACGCGACACGCATTGTTATGTCATCGACGAGCAGTGCGCAACCAAGCAGTTGATACCTTTTCATCGACATCCACACGTGGTGCAAACCGCATGCGGCGAATGTGCATCAGTCACAATTGATTCGCGATGTGGTGAACGCCTCCAAGGAGTAACTACAACGTTAATTGCAGCCATAGTGTGTTCAGCCCGTTTTCGGGCCCGTGTCGTCGTGCATGATTCACCACCCTCCATTAAATCGATTATTCATTAACGCCTAGAATGTTGCTGCCGACCGCGACCACGCTCGCCATCAGCGGCAAGGACTTCGGCTTCCTCGCGCACAGCTTCGGCGTGGTGATCGGCGAGGACGTCGCCGACGGTTGCGCTCCGGGGGGATGCAAGGCGAAGAATAAACGGACGTTGTTCGCGCGCACCAAGTGCCGGAGTTTGAGCCCGTTGTGCACGCAGCAGCGGACGGCTTCGTCGGAAGCTGGTGCTCATCAGCGTGCGGCTTCACCTGGACGCGGGATGCGGTTTCGTTTTGGCGCACGCTGCGGATTGAGAAACACGCGCAATTTGGCAAAAGCTACGAACACCACCAAGTGGTACATCAAGGTATTACATCTTTACAGTTTTCTTTTTATTTGATGTTTTGTCGTCCATCCATATATTTTTTTGATCTCGTCACATTTTTGAAGATTTCTATGGTAACGGATAAACAACCAGTGGCGTGGAGGCAATTTTATCAATTTTATTTCAAAATTGAAATTATGAGAAAATTTCTTTATAATTCGTTATTTTTTGTTTGTAGATGTTAAAGTAAAAGATCTCTGGAGAATTTGAAAGTGAAACGAGAAACTCGGCACGACAATTGCATATTCATTGCATTGATTCAGTTCATTGATCATGAAAGTACCGACAAATGTTGATTAAATCTCTCTTGGTATATATATTTTACATTCTGGGACAGTTATTACTGATTGTCTGTGCAGCAATTTGATTATCTTATTGGAAATGTTGATATTTACAAAGAATTACAAACGCTATTGACATTTTGGGTATTCGAGAATCAAACAAAATATCAAGGTAGGCTCTGGAAAACAACAAGTAATGACAGTTTTAAAAAATAAG
>JARJDZ010003163.1:0-21207 GCA_030264555.1 Aleochara sp. GC000083
GTAATTGGAATATGAAGTTGCAATGATGCAGCGTTACAACATGGCGCCTATGCAATTCTATACGAGCAATGATAGCGTCTGTGGCCACAACCAAAAATGATAATAAATTTATTGTACTCACGTATGACTGATTATTCCACGCACTCTACACATCTCACTGAACAAAATAACACCTCACCCAAGAAGAATTAATACTTAATAAGCATTTTAATTGCATTTTAATTATCACGACAACGCTACACTATGCACATAAGCGAGAGACGCATACTACTTGCAAGGTCATGGCAGCAATGCTTGGGATATCACGTGATATGTGGTCATGTGACTCAAAATAATTCTTATTTTAATAATTAGGCGGAATTTTATTAAAAATTCTCTGTATTAATACTATTTCAATCCTATTTTATCAATTTTACCATTTAATTTAAAATTTACTTTAATATTTTATGAGAAATCTGTGAAAATCATAAAACTGAAATTGCGTGCGCATGCGCACCACGCATCGGACGTCGATTCAATTTCCCGCGTAAACTTGTACAATTAAAAATACCAAACCTAATAGTGAATCAACAATAATAACAACATTCGGCGAATAGAACGTAAATATTAACATTTAATTACAAATACAATGTTGTATTGCATATAAGTTAATTAGGCATTAAATTTTAGCGTGTGCCATATGCATCACTTTGTTCCCAATGGTTTTCATGCAATGATAGGCTATTGCACGGTAAATGGAATCATCATCAATCAAGCTGAATATCATAAATTTTATGAAGCGCAGGTAGATATTTATTACGGAGTATATATTTATGTTTTGAGTACACACACGAGCCATCCCAGCGAAAAATTGCAGCTGCTGCAATGTATTTGGAAGCCAACCATCAGATTGGATGATGCTCAACTGGAGCGAATGTGAATAACACTCACAATGGCAATAAAACTGATTGCAATTATGTACAATACAATAAACCATGGTTCATCAACGGTGTGCACGTGAGGTGAGCATATGCGATTGCTGCGATTTCGTTGGAAAATTCTGCTCACTCAATGTTTACAAGCTCATTAGTCCCTTGAATCAGGCAATTGCTGGTGTGCAGAATCATAAAAAACAGCATTTATGTGAACGTTTCCAACTACTATTATCTAATATGAGGCATATTTTTAGTTGAAAGGGAGAACCAGAAGTCTGGAATACTTTACGTAGGAGGAGCAAGAATGGGGAAATCAAGTACCATTGAGCAAGAAGTTTCCCTTTTGGGGAAGGCTGCCAAACAAAGGAAAAAGCAGATAGTCTGTATCTGAATCCAGCTAGGAAGCATGGCATAGAAACTGCGGGGGCGCACATCTCGAGTGCGTTTATTCGGCAGCAGTTTTCATATTTTTTCGCCTTCCTGGTTTGTGCTCTGCTGGTGCTGTTGTTGCCATCGTTGGCGCAGCCCCCAAACAATTTCTTGCTTTCGCAAGCTCGGCAGCTGCATGTGTGTATCATGCATGAATAATAAATCCCGGCGAAGACGGCGCAATATACGAAATTGGAAACGGGAGCGAGCGGAGGCGGCTGAGAGTGTGATGCCCAGCACCAGCACACAACATTAACTTGGCCCTGGATGAAAGCCATCGCCAGAGGAGTGCTGAAAGCTTCTGGAGGCCGGTTGCTTTTCGCTGCAATAACAACGAAATGGGCATAGGCCCCATTGTTCAACCCAGACGACAATTCGTATTCGATGCGTTTACATGCGAATGTTTTGATGCGAAGAAATATGGTTTTATGGCTAAAGCAGACGTTTTTGGCGAAAATGTTTCAAGCAAATCTTGTAGAGCATTAAATTCTGTACTTGCGAATGTAAAACATTGGTTGTAAATGTTTTGAATTAAGACCAATTGTATCATGTACCAAACAACAAATTTGTAAAATTCTGTATTAATTAGCTACATGTTTGGATCGAAATAAATTCTAGAAAATGTAAAGCTACAAATTTTGGAAATTAAGTTGATAGGATTTGGAAGCGATTGTTGATTGATATACATGTGAAATAATTGCTAAAATGCGGTCTGGTATTTGAATGATGTGGGTGCGGAAAGCCTGAAAAGTTCATTAATTTTCAATCAGAAATAATCGCATGAATTGTTAACATTTTGTTGAATATTTGACGATCAAGAGATTTGGTTGGCTGTCAGCCAGCTCGTCGCGCAAAACAATTGCTGCCCCCGAAATGGAAATGGAAAAAGGACCAATTCCATGCTTGGGGCGGCTGTGAATTGGGCAAAATTGCCGCTCGTCACGAAGAGCATTGTGTTATTATTTCTCGACCGTTTCAGCTTCGCCAAGCACAAAGAATATGTTTGCAATCGAATAACAGACTTGAGGAAGCCATCAGGACAATTTATCGATGAAATTGATTGAATTGGAATTGTTGTCACATAAAACATAACGAAGAAATACACCAAAATTATTTGCGTTGCATATTTACAGAGTCAAAATGACTTAATATTGTTATAATGCAAGAGAAGTAATCGAAAATCCCGAAAAAACGACTTGAAAATAGTTGAAAATGAGTTTGCATGTAAACGCGACAGTTTGGAATTGTCGCCACGTGAAAATTTGCGATAAACCATAGAAAACACTTGGTAAATTGCGATTTGTTTGCAAATACCTTGGCGAATGTGTGCAAACGAGCGCGTAATATCTTAAACAGCATAAATACGCAATGTAAACATAGACATTAAAAATTTATTTGCGTTTCGCACGCGGCGGTGGCGGCGGCACTCGTTTGTTTCGGCAACAAGTGGGAAAACTGGAGCCCGACCGGAAAACCAAAAGAGAGAAAGCATCATGAACACCCCAATAATGCGAAACGAGAAAAAAACCAACAGGAAAAAATTACATCATTTAACATACGAAGAGTACTTCCGGTATTGCTGATAACACGGATCCGACGATAACAAATACGATTTGTAAATATTTATAAAACCTCCATGTTGTTGTTTTGTTCAGCCCCGTTTCGTGTTTGTTCCGGATTTCCGTTTTAATTACACATCATGTGTACACGCATCAGATTGGAATTGACGCTGGGAAAATACCAAAATTTCTGAAGAGACTCCTCGCGAATTTTCCGGAACATTTCCGGCTGGTGGCGGCGGCAAGTGCACTCGTAGTAAAAGCCCCGTAGTACTACTACGCTGCACCGATATGCGCGTGCGCAATCCGGGGCGTACAACCAGGGCGCCTCTAGTGGGGGGCGGCAACGAGCGCCCGTTTTTTCCCGCCGCCGTATGCAGCACGTGTTGGGTGGTTGGTCGGCGGCGGCGGCGGTGCTCGTCTCGGGGGTGTGAGTGTCGCGAGCGAGCAGCTCACGTTGGGGGGCCAAGGTCGCTTCGTTGCCGCCACCGCTGCCGCTCGCCCAGGCGTTCGCATCAAGGTCAACCGCCAGGCACACCGTGGCGGCGGCGGCAGCGGTGGCCAGGTACCTGCAACGGGAGGCGGCAAGAAGAGAGAAACATTAGCTGAGCCCGTTGCGTTGCGTTGCGGTATATGTGAGTGTGCCATCTTGATATCGATTCCGCGCCGCCGCCGCCGCCGCCTCCAGCCTACCCATCTACCTGTCTTTATGGTCTTTAGGAGCGGTAGATGTAGAAAAACATGGAGCGAATCGTAAAATGAGGGAACATTGTCTCCAAGAAATTTACTGCATGATTTTTTTTCCTGTGAGCTTCATTGGAATTGTCACTTTGATCTACTTTGCCACCCCCGGTTATTACAATGCATACAAAAAAAAACTTTTTCGCAACAAAATTTGGGAGTATAAAAATTCCTCATGTAAATGCATAAAATTGGAATTGTCACTTTGACAACTCCATCTGTACTGGTTTGCAAACTGGACCAGCAAAAAAAGAAAAGGGGATCAGGATAAATTTAATTCCGAAAGCCCAAAAGTCCATCTCGCTGACCTCAACCGCCTCCCTTTCGTTTTCCACCACATATTCAGCCGCCCCCAACCCTCACCAACGCACCTGATGGCCTCCATTTCTACCGTTCCATTTCGCGTGCGGAATCGAAGCCTCTGGTTGCATGGATCTTGTTCGCCGCCGCCACCGCCGCCGCAACCTGAGCATGGTGGCGGCGTTTAAGTCGACACCGGAACGCAGCCGAAACCAATCTGGCGAGAGAAGTTCCGAAGAAGCAACAAGATCGACGGTGCTCGTTGCGAGGGGGGCGGCAATGAAGACGCACGTTTGGCGTTCTTCGAGTTTTCCGTTCTTTGTGCCGCTTCGTCGGTTCGTGCGCTTCCTTCCTTCGCTTGTGATATTTGCTTTTAATCTTCGCCGCCGCCAACGACCGCCCCCCACTCCACAGACAACTTTGTCGAGTATTTAGATTGCGGCTTTTGGAACAGAAACACACACAGGTCGGCCTAAAATTTCCCGGGATTTTTCCACGCATTGGAATTGTCTTCGGCAGGTTTCCATGGAATATTTTCGCATAAGATTGGAATTGTCGTTTTGGTGTTTTTATCGTGGTTCGTTAAAATTTCTAATTAAAACTGATAAAATTAATGAAGAAATAGTTCTTTCAACGCTGGTGGTTTTGTTCGGAACGTGGGGCGGGTCATTAAGTGGGCTCAGCTGCACTGACGGTTGCCGCCTCCGAATGGCAAACACTTGAAAACGCGCCGCCACTCGAAAATTCAATTAATTTAATTAAGCTTCCATGTGTATCTACCTTAGTTTTTCCGGGATGGATTAGAATTGACGTCAACATGAATAAACCTTAACCAAAAAAAGAAAATCAAAAAAAAACCAGAAAAAACGAAAATGAAAAAAATCCCATGTAAACGCATCAAATTGGAATTGTCACCTAGCGAAAAACGACGATATCAACGAATTTTATGAGCGAAAATCAATTTTCGACGTTATTAGGTACCTATAGAGGCTTCCCTGATGAGATAATTAAGATCAACTTAATATAACCGCCCCCAAAGAGAGATTTTGGGGCGGCAATGTCCCCATAAGGAAACTCATTCTGCAGAAACCGTCGCATTTCCGCGTGAATGATGTTAGCGCAGGAGGTCATTGTTTACGACCGTGGCTTGCGAAGAGCAATATCTTTCGGAACCGGCTGCCGCCCCCCTGAGGAGCACGACGCGCGCCTTTAATAATAAGCTGGAAATTAATTAAACCGTCTTTTTCGGGGCGTAATGCACCGCATCGTGGAGGATGCGGGCACGGGATGTCTTCATCCAATATTATCGCCGCCGCCTCCGCTGCCGCCCCCACGACTGAGGGCTAATGCAGACGGCCGTGTGTCACGTCGTGTGACAGCGAGCCGCCACCAGCGCCGGCGGAAAGTGATAAATCGCTGCTTAATTTCCTCTTTTCGGCGCGGGCGTCCAACGACCATCTTTGCCGCCTCTTGCCCCCCTGCAGCCGCAACCAACTTTAAAATGAAACACTCGAATATACATTGCCCATCGTAAATATGCCGCCCCCAGGCTGGTTTTAATAATAACAATAATATTTTGTGTGTGAATATTGTATAAGTTTGGAATTGTCACTTAAGAAATGCTTGATATAAAGTGCATAAAATTGGAATTGTCGCACAAAATAAATTAGCAAGGTATAAAAAAGGATGAAATTTACGAGGCGAGTTCGTAATGTCGTTGTTGTTGAACTGGTTGCCGCCCCCCGCAGGCAAGAAAACTGGAATGAAATACGCTAACGTGGCACAATTTTCGGTGCATTAGCACAAACGAATGCGACAAGAGTTGAACATTTTCCGGAAATGGAAAAAAAAGATGCGAACATAGCTCAGTGGTGGAAAATGAGGACGGAAGAGAGAGAGAGAGGGAAATTCGTCGTCCGTGCGGAAAACAAGCCGAAGAAAATCAGGCAATGTTTATTTGCGCGCACCGCTTCCGGTTTGGCGGAATGTGCGGGCCGGCGCACCGGAAAACTCAAATTAAATGTAAATAAACTACTTCGACGACGATTCCAATATCAAGCGTTGATGATGATGGGTTTTCTGTAATTAAATTACGTTAATGCATCTTCTGGAAGTCGTGCAAATTTTGTTCAAACTTGGTTACTGCTTCAGATATTTGCCAATTTATTACCAACTTGATTCGCATCGAAAATATCCCAAACGACAATTCCAAACTAACGCAGAAACAAGCCAACGAAATAAAACGTAATTAAAACTTAATTAAAACTAAAATCTCGCCAATATTTGCAACGCATGGCAGCGCCTCTGGTGGCGGAATTCGACGACGGTACTGCTGCTCACACCGGAAGTGCGTTTCAAGTACGGCTGGCGGCAGTCCTAACCTAACACTTAAATCGGAGGCGGTGGAGGCGGCTGCAGCACTTGAATTCGGCGATTGGCACTAAAGCACTCGACTCTTCGAGCCTCCTGCCGAACGAATTAACAGTTAATTATCTCTGCTTTTCGTTGCCCCGAGAACAACCGCCCCCATGATCCCGCTACCGCCGCCACCACCGCCGGGAGCGGCGTGCACCCAGCGTAATAGTTTTCACCGTGGGAAAATGCGGAAAACTTGTTAGCGCACATTTGCGTGCTTTTCAGTTATCAACGTACCAAATTGTTGCCGCCACCAACACCACACCACCGTCGCCGCCTCCAGGAACAACAATACCCCCACCTCTCGCGGTAACTATTCCCCACATGGAGTCGGAAACGAGCGAAATTCAGCGAACACTTTGAAAGCAATCATCATCATCATCAACATTGTTGTTTGGGGGCGGCAATGAAGCAATACAACACGAAATGCCGGCTATTTTTTAAACGTCATGTTTAAATCATTCGGCAATATTGGCGAAAGTGACAATTCCAATTCGACGCGTTCGAAAAAATAAAATGAACTACCAATTAAATTTTAATTA
Source organism: Aleochara sp. GC000083 (assembly GCA_030264555.1). Lineage (NCBI taxonomy): Eukaryota > Metazoa > Arthropoda > Insecta > Coleoptera > Staphylinidae > Aleochara > Aleochara sp. GC000083. The sequence continues at coordinate 6,901 of JARJDZ010003163.1, forward strand.
GAAAAACAGTAATACAAATAGGAATTTAATTGCACTACACAAACACAAACGGTTCAATTTGTTTCATGACGACAATTCCAATACAGTGCGTTTGGTTGATTGCAAGCGTGAAAAATACGTTTTAATTGAAACCGCCGGCGTATTTCCTGCCGGGGGTGGAAGAGAGATGGATTAGTTCGTGGGGGCGGCGTTCGCCGCCACCGCTTCATATTCAATCGTTTCGGTTTTGGGCGCAAAACCAATTAATCGTTTATTTACAAGCACAAACCAATTCATTACGCATTGCGCTGCCGCCTCCATCGACGCCTCCTCCACAACGACAATACCAAATCTATGCGCAACAACACCATGCATAAAAAAATATCCAATTTTCACGCATTGTTAATAAACCATAAAAGTTGCCATCGGAATTTTCATTGAAACTCATTGTGATTATTTTTTGTCGGGGGTGGCAATTTGGAACGGTGACAATAGGAATTTAGTGCCAGGTGACAGTACGAAAGCAGCGGAGCAGGCACGCAATTAGTGCGGTAACAAATGAAGACGAAAACAAATCCAAGGTTGCTGCCGCTGGCGCTCTGCACACGATTGTGCCACTTTCTTTGCTGCCGCCCCCTGCGCACCACCAGCGGCCTTGGAGGGACCAACATGTGCACAAAGCGCGCACATTATCCGTTTTATTATGTTCCTTGCCTTCGACGACGAACTCAGAAAGACGGTAATCGTCTTGTACGCCTCAGGCCGCCTCCAACCGCCGCCACCAGCGCTGTCATGTGACTTGTAGGGATACGTCGACTGTTACTACGATTGTTTTTGCGCACTAATTGCTGGTGGTGAAATTGTCAAGGACACACGAAAGGATAATGCGCCATTTGAATTGTCATGTGCGATTTTTCGAAGAAAATCTTCATCAAGTTATACGATTTTAAATCACATTTTTCGCATATTTTCGGGATTATTATATCATACAGATTAAAGATAATCTAATTTACTGTCATTTTCTTTTTTAATTTTTAAAATATGATGAGTGGTTCCGAAATTATGAACCAAAATCCAACGAATCAAAAAATGTCTTGAAAATTTTTGGATGAATGTTATCCTATTTTAAAATTAAAATTCGAAGAAGTTATCCTAAATTTTCGGAAATTTCTATTAATGAAATTAATTTGAAATTTAATGACCTTTCGAAATTTTCATACGTCATGAAAATCAAACCAGTGGTTCCCAAAATATAGGTTGAAACCTACGACCAAGAAAAAAATCGTTTAAGAAATACTACTCCTTTTTTAAATTAAATTTCTGAGAAATTATCGATGATTTTCGGAAATTTCCACTAGTTCATTGGATAGGAAATTTAATGACCTTTCGAAATTTTCTTAGCTTATAAAAATCAAACCAGTAGTTTCAAAGATATAAGACAAAACGTAAGAGGAAGTAAATATACAAGAAATTATCATGGAAGTTTTTGAAAATTTAATCCATGTTTAAAGACCAATTACTCCATCTTCCCAAAAGTTAAATTAAGGAAGTTATACATCATTGAAAAGAGAATTTATTCAGTTTGAAGATGCTTCCAAAGAAATTCAAATGACGTCATTGGTACCAAAAATAATTGTAAAAGTATATGAAAAATCACTTTTATAGACTTGAAATTCAAGACATTGATTGGCATATCCCAATCTGAGATTGTACCACCCCCACTTTTTCCCATTAATCATCAAAATTAATTGTCCTCTAAACTGGCAAACCCCCCACTTTGGAGCCAGCCCCACGAATTGGGCCGACATTGTGTTATTTCAGTTCTTAAAGCCATCATTAATTATTCCATGATAGTTATTAGTGATTCCATTATGCAGTCCTTTATCCTTTGCAGCGATAAAGAAAGGAGGAAGGATAATTGTGAGCTATTTATATTTTAAGCAGACATCCCCTAAACGTTGTTACCAAGTCGAAGAGCCCATCAATAACCCCAGGAATAATTGATGACAATACGTATCTAATGCGAAACACCAGCGAGTATTCATTATTTAAAAAAGAAGCAGAAATGAAGGTGAAATATACGAGTTGAGTTGAATTGGTATTGTCGTCAGAGAAAACTTAAAAAATTGGCATGTTTTGTAGATTTAATTTTTTGATTTATATGTGACTGGAGAAACGCATAAAATTGGAATTGTCGCCGAATTTTATGGTTATGACCGACGGTATAAAAGCCAATAAATCCTATTAGTTTGCACGAAACTAATTTCGGTAAAGAGCAACAATAAACCGTGTTGGTAAGCGGGACAGCTTTAGGTACTGTCGCCCCTGCCGCCGCCCCCCAAACCTCTTACTCGGCGGGGGACGATAAAATCTGATGAAAACCCGTTCGGACCATGGGTTTTATGAAAATGTTAACTTTCTCGGCACGTAACTAATCACATAAGTTAGTAGAGCCCTTCCACCATGCAAGATGGCGCCGGCCGCCTCCACCAGCGTGGGGCGGCGAAAAATGACGAAGAGTTAATTAACTTTGGCGTTAGTTTATTTAAAAGTATTTCCGCCAGCAAATGAAAACCAACTTAAGACATTAAAACCCAATTAACATCTAATAGGCGGTTGTGGCCTTGAAGACTCTTCGGGGGCGGCTAAATTAATATAATAACATCGACCCTTCCGAGATTCCCCCCTCTACCACACGATTTTTTCATGTTGCACTTGGGATTTTTCCTTTATCTCTTCGTTCGTCAAGGATGTAACCTTAATGATTTCCCTTCTTTGCCGCCCCCGGGCACCTCCAGGTGGCGGAGTACAATTTCAGCTTTTTATCTTTTGTGTTCATTAGTCATGCAACAATTAACCTTTTGCTCGCAGCCGCCCCCACCCCCGCTTTAACATCTAATCGGGCGTCTTGTGCGTGTTCTGTTTTTTCTTCGTCGACTTCTTCGTCTTCGTCGTTGGCCCAATTTTTTGCCGCCCTCCACGACGACGCAAAATGTTGATAATTAATTGCGTGTACTTTAATCGTCCTGTTGCATTGGTATTGTCACCGGAAACCATCCTCATTAGCCAAATAATACACATTTGCTGCGCAATACCATTGCATAAGTTTGGAAATGTCACTTGGTGGATGAATCTTGATCGTAATGTATTTTATTGTCGTTTCAGGGACGTACTTCATCCTGTATGACTTCATCGACTTCTTCGAGAAGGACGGGCCGAGCTACCTGCAGCGCGACAAGTACAACGACATCATCAACACGATCTTCAAGAATATGTCGCGGCTTGAACGCGACGCCATCGTTTTTCAGGTGAGTGGGGGGTGACCTCGTCACACACAAAACGGAAAAGAAGGGGGGTTGAGGGTGTCATCTCTGCGGCATTGTCCACACCGGAACAAAACATTTCGTGTCGCATGTCACACCTTGCTTCCGGTCGACTGTGCACGCTTCTTACGCTCGAGCGCCCTCTGGGGGCTCTTGGGGGCAGTCAGTCCGGAGGCCTTCACTAATAGTGACACTAAATAATGCTCGCGGCAATTATTTGCGCGACACTTGTACGCGTGACTTATTTCGCGCATCTGTTTGTTTGTTTGTTTGTTTGTTTGCTCTGCTCTCTGCAATTTGGCGTTGAATATGCTTTTGTTTCTGCAGTACACCGACTGGGAGCACATGAACGACGGCTATCTCAACCAGAAGATGATTGGAGATGTCGTCGGGGATTATTTCTTCATTTGTCCGACGAATTTATTCGCACAGGTCGCTGCTGATCGTGGCATGAAGGTCTACTATTATTATTTTACACATGTAAGTATACATTTCTCCCAATATCTTTTAAACCAGAACACTTTTTGCAATTCTGAGAAAAGCATCTTCATCGTGAAATTGGCCCAAAGAAATTATATTCAGGAAATTTTTTCGTAGGAGTTGTACTTTTGAAGATACCAGAGGTGACAATTCTTAATCAATGCAAATCCACTTTGCAAAATGTGGAATTTTAATGAACCAATTACGAAATCGTATTTGTGGGTCTATTACAAGTAATTTTTGTTAATAAAGTTTTTTATTTGGACATCAACTTTTGGAGATATCCTAAGCGACAATTCTTTTTCAATTCACCTTAATAACCTTATTAATTCAGAAATTTGTCAGAAGAGTTGATTATCCTGTTTGGGAGTTCTTTTTGAGCATTTTTTCTTAATAAAGTTTTCCACGATAACCCCTAATTTTCCGACTACAAAAAGTGACAATTCCAATCTAATGCGTTCCTTTACCATATAATTTTTTTCAAAATTTTTTTCAAGGGAGATAATTTGAATACAATATCAATTCCGTCCAACTTTAACTACATAATGATGCACCACAATAAACAGGAATCCCTGAAGGAAGACAATTCCAAACTAATACGTTATCATACGATCTACAAAGTGTAATTTTGGGGGCAGCATTGATGATCTAATGATTAACAATACGAACGAACGAACGCACGGATGGACGACGAATGGAGAGTATAATTGCACGAAATGTAAAATTGGGTTTGGTTCGGTTCGGTGCGATCGATGGCCCCCCGCCGCCCCCGCCGCCAACTTCGCCGCCTTCGACTCAAAATCGATAAAAGCCCATCTCGCGTACGCATAGAGGCAAACCCGGCCGCACTGAAATTGAAAAACTTAATTGATCCGAGCGGCAACGAGCGGAAAAAAGAACAAATCCGTGGATGGGGGCAGCAGCGGCGGCGGTGGTGGCGGCGAAGAGAAAATTGCTCGGGCGCAGCAATTAAATTACCGAGGACAATATAATTTCTTTCGGCCCCGTCGATGATAAATACATCTCGGCGTTTATTGCACTTGCTAATGACACTTTAATTGATTGCGAAACGCAAAGAATGGCGGCGGCCGGCCGGAAAAAAGCGGCGGTTTCCGGCGGCGGCACAAAGTAAATTCACATTTCGGGCGCGAATATTTTATCGTCCGTGAGCGGATAAAGGGAACCGTCCCAATTGGCGGGCGTTTATCAGTGTGTTTTGAGGGGTGCATAAATATCCGCCGCCTCCATTGCCGCCATCATCTTCATGAATATGTGATGCGGACAAATTATCGACACGCCGATTCCAGTTGCGCCACGAGGAGAGAGACTCTTCGATAATTTTCATTTTTCCCCGAGTTCGCTTTTCAATATTTAATTCTACAAGGCCAATTTTCACAACGACAATTCCAATATTATCCGATACCGGAAGATAATTCTAGGGCAATCATTTTTTATTTGAAAAGTTTTTTTCTATCGCTTTTAGTTTTCGAGTTTTTTTCTAGTGACAATTCCAATTTTATGCAATTATCATAAGTGAAAATATTCTTGAAGAAAATATTTATAAATTAACGTTGTAATCGAACACCACAAACGAAGAGGAAACAAGAGAAAAAAATTGGAAAAAAACTTGAGAAAAAAATCTTTCGGAAAAAGCAATGTAAACGAATCAGTTTAGTATTGTCACCTCAAATATCTCATCACCTAGTGGACTGACAAAAAAAATTATTGAAAAGAAGTTGCTTAAAATGATCACCCTGATTAGATAAAATTGGAAAATTTTACAATTTCCAAAAATGTATTCTCAATGTAGGGTGTAAATTTGGAAATGTCACCAAAAAGCCTCAATGTTCTTTCCTTAAGATTTTCAAAACCGAACGGATAAAATCAATAGAATCCATGAACCCATGATATACCGTGAAGATGGATATTCAACAATGGCATATGTAGTGCTGCCGCCCCCGCCTCCGCCGCCTCCGATTCGAACCGGAAGGCGGAACGCGAACAGAAGAGAAACTAATACCACCTGGGATGGCAGCACAATAGCGTACGATAGTGGATGGCGGCAAACCGGGTACCTAATGTCTGAATCGCATGATAATTCCACGCCGACCATGGAGCACGCCGCCTCCACGGCCGCCGCCGTCCGCCACGGCCATCGATGTCATGCCAGCGAAACGCTGTCGGGCGACGTTGACCGTGTGTATTTGTGTTTGCGTTTCCGGTTTTCATTTCCCAGGCCTGCGAGCTGCCCCCGGACAATTGCGCCACCACTGGCGGCGGCGGGGGCGGCCGGTACCAAAGCATTATCCCCAGCCTAACAATGCCGTATTGTTTGTACTTCACCTCAAATGAAGCATTCGAATTGTCATTGCGTGCGATTACACTTTTTCTGATTGAGTGGCGGCGGCAAAAAATTCTGTAAATGTTGTTAAATTGCACGTCAAACCGTGTTGGTTTAGTATTGTCGCCTGGTTACACTTTACTACAAAGAAAATAGAATCGAGGACTTTTGTAGCAAATGTTCTTTTTCAATATGGATTTTATTTTAAAATTTTTATTGGTTGGGGGTGGTATATTTGGAATTGTCGTTTGTCACTAATGTGAAAATCAATGAATGAGTGACCTTCGAATTGGCAAGTTGTCGATGGGATTCGACGATTGCAATGCGCATAAAATGCGGATGTTGGTGTTACTGCCTCCACCGTCGCCGCCATTACCGCCGCCTTCGGGGGTGGTCGTTGTAATTTCTTGAGCAAACATGTAATTTGTTTCCATTGCGACGGCGAATAAATAAACGTAAGTGCTCGTTAATGATGTGCAAGCATCAGATGTGCAAGCAGCTTGCTTTAAAATTGTTTATTTATTTGCACAAAATTCAACCGCCCCCGTGCCGTGTACCATCGTGTTCAAAACGAAATGACGGAGTAAATATCATTAAAATAATGCTTTATTTAACAACCGACGATCTTATAATATCCCATAAATGCCCCCTTTTATAAATAATTACATCGACGACAATTCTAATGCGACTTGGGGAAAATGAGTTTTTGAACGTATTTTTGAAGATTTTTAAAAATTTCAAGAGTGCAGACAACAAGGAAAACTTTCACGACATACTCATGTGCACTCTGCACGTTGGTGGCCCCTGAGGGGGCGGTGAAACGTGCACGGAAAGTGTTAAAATTCTATTTGGCACAATGTGCAACATTTCCCAAACGTATTCGCGCTTTTTGAATAAAGCAGTGGCGTCGAGTTTCAACTTGCAAGTGCTGACTGACTCCGGAGGCGGCGGCGGCGTTGGCGGTGGCGGCGAACCTGAGCATAACGCCCAAAAAAGTCGACACGAATTGTTTGCATGCGGCAACCGAAGAAATAAGATGAAAATCACCACATTGGAACATGAAGTACGACGCGAGCGGAGGCGGCGAAAGCCACCACGGTAAAATGAGAACTAAATGTTTACCCTATTCGTGTTACATCAGATGGGGGCGGCATATGAACACCTTATACAACAATACCATAAGAAAGAAAATTACGATTCAATTCAAATAAACGAAACGACGATTCCAATTCACATAAATTTGTTGTTACTTTTTCGTGTAATTACGATCACTGCCGCCCCCGCGGAAGTTGGAACTTATCTCGTTGAGTACGTAAAAGATGGAGGCGGTTGGAGGCGGCAGAATATAAAAATCAACGCAAAAAACCTCATCGTTTCTAGTGCAATTCCCACTGAAATAACTGAACATCGGAGGCGGCATATGCGCATATGTCGAGGATGCCAACGGGGGTGGCAGCACTTGGGGGCGGCATCTTCTTCGCCTCATCGCTTGTCGAGTTCATTTCGGTGAAGTTTGCTGCGCTATCAACGCAAACGATCACTGTGTTGGAAGTTCTTCGTGTGCTGCTGCCCCCAATGACAATTCCAATGCGCCCTCTACTTGTAGTGTCGTAGCGCTCCTCAAGCACCCTTGCTCTCGCAGAGCGAAGAAGGGCGGCGGCGGCGTCGATGTCGGAAATGTGCAATTTCAAATTATCGTTTGCAACTTCGAAACGACAATTCCAATGGCCATGCGCAACTTTTGACGTTTTGCTTGCTTCTGTTGCAGAGGACGAGTACGTCGCTGTGGGGGGAGTGGATGGGGGTGATGCACGGCGACGAGATTGAGTACGTCTTCGGCCACCCCCTCAACATGTCGCTGCAGTACAACTCCAAAGAACGCGAACTCAGCCAGAAGATTATGCAGGTGTTTTCACGATTCGCCGCCACCGGGTGAGTACACAAGTCAATGAATTCCTAAACGACAATACCAATGAACCAAAAACGACAATTCCAATTATATCGATATCGTAAAAATGATAGAATCAAAACGACAGTTCCAATGACCCTTCTACGCCACCTCTACGGCCATCACCAACGGCACAGCTATTTGTTGCTTGCGAATGAAAGATTACACGATGGAGCGAGCGCTGCAGAGGGCCGCAAATGTCCAACCTGTTGAGTCGATGCGTTACTGCCGCCACCGTCGCCATTGCCGCCCCCGAACGTCTTAGTCATACGACATCTTTAAATCATTACACTGCATCCTGTTTTTGACGTAGTCAATCCGAAGATTGATCATTCGCATCTGCCGAACGCCACCGAACGCGACAGTTCCAATGACACTTCATGGTGTCAATTGACACTGACGTTGATGATGTCATAAATATAACTAATGGTAATTTGATTGGGGGCGGTCGTCTCAACGCTGAAGAATACATAATTAGGTTTGTTAATCCGGATTTACATGGCGCGCCGCAAGAATAACGGCTTAACGCCTCCGGTTGTGGTGGGGGTGGCAGTGGCAGCCGTGTCAACGTGGGCCGCCTCCATTCTCCCGGGCATGATAATCCAAATCGTTTCTTGTGATGTTAATCTGACACCCAACCACGCTAATAATGCGCATTTGCCTATTAAAACGACAATACCAATGGCCCCCTTGAATTTCCCCCTGAAAATCTGCATTTTTAAACGGGATTTTTACCCACTAAAAAGCTTCGTTACTCTACCATACAACGAAAGCATTGGAACTGTCGTTTATTAATTAGAAACTCAACAAAAGTAATTTAGTTCTTTTTTTCTTCGTTTTCTTTGCTTGATTTTTGCGTTTCGTGTTGCGTTTTCAATCAACACGCCGTTCCCAACTCCAGAAGGTTAGGAACAACTTTGAAGGTGATTTACAACTTGGCGAAACTCTTTCAATTCGCCTTCCTCAGGCCGGTCTTAAGGATGTGAACCAAGTCACGTATCAATCTTGATTTGTGACCTCCTCTATAAAACGCTGCCGGCCCCACGACATTATTTTTTGTTGTTTTCTCTTATCGCGTTTAGCCGGGAACAATAGTTGTTAGCCCTCGGAATGGATGGTGGCGTCGTTCGCGAAGAAACGCAACAAGAAGAATCCCAACAACAAGTGAGGCGATGGAGCCATCCGTTACTAACACGTCGCCGTTGGCGTTTCTCATCTTGCAGGAAGCCCGTGACGGACGACATCAATTGGCCGCTGTACACGAAGGACCAGCCGCAGTACTTCATCTTCAACGCGAACAAGAATGGCATCGGGAAAGGGCCACGCGCCACCGCCTGCGCTTTCTGGAACGACTTCCTGCCCAAGTTGCGTGATAATTCAGGTAGGAAAAATGCCTCCGAGAAGTTACCTGATTCCCGACGACAATACCAATTGCATTCCTCAATCATCCACACAAGAATCTTGAGATAACACTGAGATATGCACCAAAGACTACAATTTTGTTATGAAAAGTGGCGTTAAATTGCGAAAACGACAATACCAATAGCAATTGTTGATGGTTTTCGACAATTATTTTGGGCTTATCTGAAAGGGTACTAAATTCTGGTTCAGATCCATTAACAAGATAATTTCTGAGTTCTTTAATTTGGCTCAGAAGTGAAGACAAAATAGTATAAATGGAAAAATGATAACATTTAAAAACGACAATACCAATAGCATTTCTAGTAGGATTTCGGGTTTTATGTTTAGTTGAGATTGTAGGGGACATCTTATAGTTGTAAAAACACCAACGCGACAATACCAATGATGTATTATAAGAGCCACAGAAAATCCCAAAGTTTAAACATAAAAAATCGAAATTAGAATTGAAAAATTAGAAAGACGACAATACCAATAGCATTTCTAGTTGTCTGATCATTTTCATTTTGGTCTTAAATGAAAGGGCATTTAATAGAGATTTGAAACCAGCAACGAGACAATTCCAATCGTACTTTGATAAACAAGAAAAAAAATGATAAAGTCCGAGACAAATTATTCAACGAAAACAAACATGAAAAGTTCTTATATGAACCGCCCTTGACCTAGTTTCTTAGACGAATGAGAACACCCAAATCCTTGCCGTTACACTACAACCCAACAAAACGCAAATGTGACAATACCAATGATACCAACATCCCATAGAGCGCGCGTTGAATAAGCAAATTTAATGATGATCACTTCAACTCTCGCCCGAACGAGCGCCTCGTGAGGCCGGCGGATCATTCGTCTCCTCGAGATCCGCCGAGATCCGTACCCTGCTGCATAATGCATGCGGCGACAATACTAATGATCGCAGGCGCCGACGAGAAGAAAAAAAATGTGCGAAACACAGATCCGCACCGAAATTCGTCTCGTTCGTCGTTCGTGCGCGCAGCGCAAAAGGAAGACTCTTCAAGACGCCCTTTGCCTTTTTTTGCACTTCTTACGTTTGCATGAGGAAGCGGCCTTGAGCCGTCTCGTCCGCGGAGGGTTCAAACGAGACACGGATAGCTTTAATTTCGCGAAATTCAAAAAAAGACGCATCTTTGTCAGACTGGCTACACGCGTGTCTTATCGTCGTTTATTTTATTCGACGAACTGAAGAGCTTCGACTTCTTATTGCGGAATGGAAGCGTGCACGTTTGCTCTGATCTCCCATGGGGATTGCGCACGTATTGCCGTCGAGCATCGGCAAACACTAAACAGCCGACCGAGCGAGCGATTCGTTGTAATCGCCCGACACTGAAGAGATGAAGACACGAACGTGAAGCAAGCGAAGAACTGAAGAGATCTTCGAAGCATCTCCCATTCCCCACCATTGATTCAAACGTGTGCTACTACTTCAAATCGTTATTCCAAGACAACTGCTAGTTTCTTTTGTCGACAATTCCAATGCTACCACCATTCCAACCCCTCAAAACTCTTTTAAATTGATCAAATATCTTTTAACTATCATTATATCCTTCTTTGATGATTTTAGAAGAGAATTTCGGGAGCGACAATTCCAATGACACTTGATGCTTTTGTTGCAGATTCTGCAGAATCGCCATGCGAAGCAAGCGTCGTTGGTGCCGTAGCATCCGGTGGACAGACCATCACATCAATGATGGCGCTGCTCGCCGTCGCATTCGTACTGTCGTCGTCCAGTGCACGTGTAGTCCTGTAGGAAGCTCCAGCTGCCGTCCTTTTCTCGCAGAGGAAGACAAACCAAAATGTCCCCCGCTTGGAGATGGGGACCTTAGAGCAAGCAAGCAAACAAATGTGTGCAAAACGCTTATTAATCAGAAGATAAGTCCCCCCACACATACACACGCCACCACCACCACCCTCCACCACTCACATTAGGAGAACGATCGACCAATGAAAAACTAATCAATTAGGCGTCAAGCGCAACGCCATCTGTAGTCAATACCAATTGCAAACCAATGAGGGTCGAGCTTATGTCATTTTTGCCACATAAACAAAGGAAGAGCAGAAAGAGACGAAAAAGAAACGAAGAATAGAAGTGGATGAAATTAGCAATTGTGAATATTTATAAACAAATGAAAAAAGATGGCGACACAGAAGGAGAAATATAAACATATTTAAAGAAACGTATGCATATCATGAATAAACAAATTATATAAATATATATAGCTATATCAGGCAAAACAAATGAGCAAGTTGTTTGCAAATATTAATATTATATACATAATATATATATATATTATATACACAGGTAAGTGTAGCTGTAACGAACAATCTCTATATACAACAAAACTATCAATTTGACAAGACATATCTCTTATATACATATGCATATACATATATAACGAGCGACGATGAGGAAAACAAAAGAGTAACAATCTCCTAGAGTCAATACTAAATTAATTAGTTTTAAGGTTAGGCTAAATTCTCCTTGACGAGCGAAATGAAGAAAGACGTTGACGTCGAAGACGAAGAATTATGAAGAATACAATCATTTACTTGTTGTTGGACGAATGCAGGAGCAAAGCACATATGTAATTAATTAGCGCGTTAATTAACGAACGCCATGCCAAACACAAAAACAAACAAACAAACCAACCAACAAAAGCATATCATATAATCTGTGACTGCGCGCGTGTCGAAGAAGCAACTCTATACATATCAATCTGAAGGATTAATTAAAATTAACATATCTCTAATATACACACTCATATAGGATATATAGGCAACCAAATGTGCGCGGCGTCTGTTAAGTGGGCTGCCTGCAGGTTAACAAAAAAATTGACAGCGGTGTGCGTGTGTAGCTTGTGTCTTCTCAGCTTACTGTTTCCGCGCAAGATGACGAAATATAGGAAATTATTTATTGAAATTGTGGAGAAAGTATTTGGGGGGAAAATGTTGTAAAATATGTCAACTTTTGTATACCGAATAAGTCACTGACAATCATTATATACATAAACAACAACACACACAACCATACACCACATATGAATATTTGAACATACACAAATCTAACATAAGATAATTAATTTTTATAAATAAATTTTATGTTAATTTAGTTTAGTTTTTTATTTATGTTAATGATTATTTGTGTGTTTGTGGTGTTTTAGAAATAGAGGCTGTGCCATCATTTTTTTCTGTCTGTTTGCATTACCACCCTGTATATAATTTTGGAAATTGTGATGTTTGGTTCAAGATTCGAGGTTATACACACCGGAAATTACTTTTTTGATGTTAACCACACCTTTAACACCATCTTATCAACTAATTATCTCATGAAATTAACTTTTTTCATCGGAAAACTAAAAATACCAGGGGTCTCCAAAAGTCAAGGATGAAGAATTAGGAGTTCAATGGATCAATAATAACAAAATCAAGGATAATAACCGTAATTTTGTGTGCCAAATATCATAATTTCCTACATCACTCACTGTGAAGCATTGCAAAGCATTGGAATTGTCGCTGGCATGTAATCCGATAAGTACAACATGGCGGACATACCCCACTCACTTCGATCGTCACTAATCTCAGGCGTGATTATCCCACCTAATGCGATCCACAATCTAATTTGCGAGTAATTGGTATTGTCGCATGCGCACGACGTGCAACCAATGATTGTTCCCATCAAACGGACGTCATTAAATCTATCAATCAATCACTCGATGTGAGAATAACAACAAAAAAGTGAAGCGTCAATTCCAAAGCAGCTTTTAAGTTTTCAATTAAAAGGCCTAATTTTCGCAAAACAAACGAAATAACGATACACACTAGATACACATGACATTATATAAACATTTATACATAAGATATATGAATAAACAAAGAGAAGAATATACGAAACAACAATTAGATTAGTGCCTCATTATGATTATGATTTATACTTTGCTACTTTGACGACAAAGAAGACGAAGATGGAGGAAGAAAAAACAAGAAACTTATGACGTATATATACACATACATATCTATATATACAGGGTGTACAAACCCCTGTATGCGGGAAGCATTTGACTAAATATATATAAAATATACACCGTGTATTTATCACACTTTACTCAACTGAATATTAGAGTGCTACTAACTTAACTGGCAGTAGTTTTAGGCGACAAAACCGACGATAGCAACAATCCCCACTCTCGCTCTTTCCGGTACACCAGTCACATAACGGCGACAATGTTTATAGTCAATATATATACACGTATATACAATATTATATATAGAACGAGAAAGAGAACAACACTTATGAGTAGACATATAAGAAGATATCATGCTTTTTCTAATCGAATCACCCTGTGTGTGTATGTCAGTGTGTCAATGTCAAATGAAAACACGCTTCAATCACCTACGATGTGCAAATGGCAAGTAGTCATGACGGCCTCTTTCGATTCCTACTAACTAAAACGGGGAAACGCACGTAGAGAGTGTGGCGCCATCTGTACACGCAGGTACGGCCCGTCACGGACAGATGGCGTAACCCAAATGCTTATCTAGTTGGACGCTCCAGCCGCAGCGATGGGAAGCTAACTATAGCTTTAAATACAATTAGTGGGCAAACTTTAAACTGGTGCGCCATCTGTAGCGCAATTAATGTGTTATCTCATATATCACATATACATAAATCTATATATGAATATATTATATGTCGGAGACGAGGGACCAGAGGCGAGGGAGAACTCGTAGTTATCGCCACTCATTTTGTCAGTTATAATTAGACTTCAATCTACAGAACTATCAACTGACAATACTAATTCACA
>JARJDZ010003164.1:0-42976 GCA_030264555.1 Aleochara sp. GC000083
GAACATTCAACAGCACTATTAAATACATTTTAGTGTTTGTTTATTTTTCATGCAAGTATTTTATTAATGCGTTGACTGTTTAAATTATTTGTTTTACATTCACAGCCGTGGAATATCCAAACAACTTATCCGCAGCAGAATTTCATTTCAGTTGTAGACTGCACGATAGGCAACCCGTCACACTCATTCAAAGCATTATTTCAACTTGCAACAATCCATACAACAATTTTACAAATAATATACCATAAATTAATATGATTTTTAGACTTACTATACAGAAATCGTACATCTTTAGGACTTTAGAACTTTAGGGCATCTACAAACATCTATAAACAACAAAAAATTTTAAACTTTTACGTGAAGAAAGCAAATGGGTTAATATTGAAGAAAGTAAAATAAGAAAGAGTCGGTTTACACATATAATTTACCAAATTTGGTGGTAGCACATAAAAAATATCGCGGACCAGGTCATAAACCTCAAATTGCAAAAAAGGGACCAACATGATTTGCGATAACTGCAGATAAACAACAAAGGCGGTAAGAAACAAAACGAATTTCTGACTCATACAAGTTGACAATTCGCATATTAGTCATAAAGAATCATGTGCTTTCTTTTTATAAATATAAATAACGATTTACCTTTTACGTTATTGCAAAAGTTGATTTTTTTCTTGGTCATAAACTGTTCTTTTTGGTTTTCATCAAAATTATTTCCATGTCATGCAAATAGTTTTTTGTATATTTAGCACTATTTGCAATTAGTTTAATTAGATATTATAAAAGAAAAAATAATTAGCAATAATGCGCAATATCTCACTTAAGATTATAATGTTGAAATGTTTGGCAACTAATTTACATTATAAGCCCTTAAAAACTAAAAGACAGTAAAATTATATGTTGGATTTTAGTTTCAGATGAAAAAGGGGGAGTAAACCCTTTAAACCCTAAGGCTATTTATACACAATGCTAAATCTAGGCACTTACGAGTACAGAGTGTTAGTCATCATTGGCAACATCCATTATTCTAGAGAGTTCGCCTATTTTGACATCCGCATTGAACAAGGAACAAGAACATCCATTCCAGAGGGACTCCATAAACATAATATATGAAAGGGGTTCATGAAAGGGTTGCAGCTACAAATTCATTAAAATATGCAAATGCTTCAAAGATATTTACTAGCATTAAAGTTCAAGCTGGAATCTAATTGAGTTTTGGAACATCTTCATCCCTCCAGGAAACCCTCACTTCAATTCATATTTTTAGACAAAGAATCACTCATTTTTGGTTTCAACTTTAACCGGAGATGAAGATACTCCAGAACCAAATGTTTGTAAAGTTTGAAATACAAAAATGAATCCCTGGGAGATTTCAGAATCGTTCAAGTGTAAGTGACGTTTCTTTGGTAATGATACGATGAGATATCTTGAAATGCAAACGTACAAAATCGCTCGTCACTTCATCCAGCATCATTCAACATCCCTAACAAGATCCAGACCCTCTCAGACCAAATCCACCCCTCGTTGGCCCTTGTCTTTGGCAAGATGTGCCTTTGGGGCAAGGAGACATGCAGATCCATAGCAATCTACACTTCAATATCCATCCACGCGGAATGAAACTACCGCCTGGATAAAAAAAAATGGGAGTCCCGTTGGGGAAATTCGTTTCTCATGGCAACCCACGGCAATTCCATCCAGGACGAAGAAACCCTGGGGTGCATAAAGTGTGCACGAACACAATGCAGCCACGTTCAAAGATTGCAAAGGTTTTTGCACATGGGGTGACGAATATGGATGGGGTGCAATCGCAATTGGCGCATTCAGAAATGACATTGGATTGCATCCAGTAAAACAATTCATTATCCAAAGAGGGATAGGACTGTTTTTCAAACAAATATTTTCCCTCATTTTTTTCGCATTTGATTTTGTTTGTTTCCATAATGATGTCTTCATAAAGGAAAATTTGAATATGGTAGGACAAGGGTAAAATTTGGAAAATTGAGTCGTTATATGATCAAAACTTGTTAAATAATGTTGTATCCCCTAGGAACTTATACTCCCTGGGGATATTCCCAGATTCGTTCTTCATAATTATGAATTTCGAAAACGATGCGAATGTTCTATGCACTTATGGCGTTAGTGCCAACAATTGGCAAAGTCGAACAATGGATATTTGTTCCCAACAAGGGCAGTACCCATTGTTGTTCGCGTTTTCATGATATAACAAGAGTACGTTCACACTGTGCAGAATTGAATTTGATTTGCACCGTGACAAATTTGAAATTTATTAGGTCTACAAAATTATATCATTTTATAGAATGGCAATGTTACAAATAAGAGAAATGGTTCAATAATGAGACAGCAATCTCTTGTAATAATGTTTGATTTATAGATAGCACACGTGGTTACTATTATTCACTCATATTTGCACAAATTTGTTCGTTTTACATCGACATGTTACGATGAATCAATTTAATTGCTTGGGGGAATTACAAGGATAACTAATAGGTTAACAAAATAGTTTGCAATGCAACATTCTATTCATTAGATATTGTCATTTGATTAAGCAAAAATCAATTATTATTGGCAATATCCCACACTGATAATGTTATCAATAGACATGATGAGAACGAGTGTTATAAAATGTTTCGAATAGCAATAGTACTATTCTTGAAATATGCAAAAAATAGTCTAGATATGATAAAAAGTTTGCAATTTCAACTAAAACAAAAATTATAGCCATTTAAAGATTTTGCAAAAAAATACAAATAAAAACTGGCGATTGATGCTCATTTTCAAATTTGCAAAAAAATTGTTTCAGATCAGTATCTCGATTTGCTACAAAGATAGTATTTTTATAAGCATTATAAATTAAGAACAATCCAAAATTTCAGATTGGCTATAGTCATCATAGCTGCTTAAAAAGCAATCTATTTCTAAGTGCAAAAGTAGAAATAATGGATTTCCTTATTGATAAGCAATAAATACACAGAAACAAGAAACGAAGTTTTTTCGCCTCGTCTACGTGCGTATTGAAAAGCGAACGAGCAATTATGCAATGCAACATTTAAATGCATTGATTTTCAACGACAGCCATTTATTTATCGTTGCATTTCGTACAAAATGCATTCAACATTAAAGTCCATAGACCTGTCACAAATTTACGTTAACGTTACCAGCATTGAGGAAGCTTTATTTCAACAATTTCACAACTTTCAAATAGATACCACAGTCGAAAAGTAACTTTCCACGTTGTGAACCACGAACCAGTAAAAAAAGAATGACAGAAGTCATGCGCAAATAAATTACTGTCAATATTTTATCGAAGCAAATACTGCTCAGATATAAAATAGTATTTAAATATGCATTCCCAAGTATTTTGAGTGCTCCCTTTGGAAATTTTCAACATATTGGGGCAATGATTATGAGAAGATAAAATAAGCGATACGCGTTTATGACAAGATAAAAAGTACGTTATGGTGCTCAAAAACTTTGCAAAAAAAAATATTGAAAGCAACGTGCAACTGATTTAAACGTTTGATTCGTTTAAATTGATAATTTCAAATTTTTAAATTCTCTCAGTGAAATGAATTGTAAAATTAAATTCAAACTTTTGCAAACTCTGATTGCATTGGAAATGTGTAAATTGCAGACTTTTGCATTCCTTACTGCACACGTCGTTTAATTACGGTATTATCGCAGGAGTGATCTTCACTTACATGCTTATTACATTGTTAAATATGCACATAATGACGGTGAGTTTGTCAAGTCTTTTGTTGTCTGATGGAGCAATACCTTAAAAAGTGTAATCTTAAATGCAAGATATACTGAGTTTTAAACAAAGCCCAAATTATATCATATTATAAGAAACTCTGATTGTGAATACAATAATGTAATAAAAATCTGCAACCAAAAACTTGGTTCTCAAACAAAAATGAAAGTTACAACATTTAACAACAAAAATTGGGAGTTATTATTATTCATTTTACTCTTTGTATATGCGGAAGCGATTAACCAAAAAGTTACTTGTTATATTCCTGATAAAATCGAGTAGATACACACGTGTCTTATTGGTATACAGAGAATTTTCCAAATCTTCATGCTTAAAAACCTTAATGAACTTTTCTGAATTTTTATGATCAAAAAATTTTACTAAAATTTTACTTACAAATTGCTTTCTTTATGCATTATCGAATGTTGACAATTTCTAATGCGCATTTTCGTACCTGCAACAGAAAAATAACAATTAATCTTTGGGAACTTATATGCAACACTCTGTATATTGAATTTGTCATTATTCGGGTGTGATTGATGCATGACTAAATCGGACGTGACAAATGTACGAATCGCATCAACTTCAGAGGACTCTGGACTGGAATTGTACCGTACGATTTCATCAGGCTCTTCTTCTTCTCTTGGGCTATCGTTTTTCTGCACGTCTCTTTATCGGACATGCACTCGCTTGCCCGAAGATGACCCACACCCGAGAGGGTGGTGGGTGGACAGGCAAATGTATGGCCCATGCACTGCATACACATTCGCGAATGCATTACGTGCAATTACATTCAGCACGATTCGAGCGCGGAATATTGCATAAAAACGCACACCCAGCAACAACAGCAACAAAACGAAGGAAGGTTTTAACGAAGTCGCAGCAACGAGATGGCCGACAGGGTGCGCAAGGATTATGGCCGCAATGAGGGAAATGCGACTTCATGGTCTCATCGAACGGAAGAGCGTTGGCGCAAATGGCTTTTTTGCGCAGGCAAACAAGCGCGTGAACTTGGTTGGATGCGATGAAGAAGAAGAAGCTGGCCGAAGAAGTCATCGTGACTTGCTGCATCAACGACGAACAAAGAAGAAACCTACATGATGGCAATAAAATCGTTTAAAAATGCCACATAATGAACGCATTCATGAATTATTGGGTTTAATGATTCACTAATTTCGAGTGAAAAATAAATAAATTGTGGGCAAAGTTTACCTGATTTTGTCATGACATTATTGTGATATAGGTAATCAATGAGTGGGCAGGTAATTGCAAGGATTTAGGTAATACAAATTGTATTTTATAATAAGTCATTGTATAAATTGTAGGGTTGCAATTTCATT
This sequence comes from Aleochara sp. GC000083, assembly GCA_030264555.1. Classification (NCBI taxonomy): domain Eukaryota; kingdom Metazoa; phylum Arthropoda; class Insecta; order Coleoptera; family Staphylinidae; genus Aleochara; species Aleochara sp. GC000083. Next base: position 5,110 of record JARJDZ010003164.1, read on the forward strand.
CTAATTTGCAAAGTTAGAAAAAACTTAAATTTAAAATTTAAGAACTGTTCCAGCAGCTTTTTGTAATGTCCTCATCTAAACTTATGAAACTGCTATTTTAAATTATTGAATTTGAAGGCTGCAAAAGAATTTTTTGATTTGGTTATTAATATCCCAGAAATAAATTTCAACCAAAATTTGAATATTTTGGTGAGAAAATTCAGTCGTTATGTATGGATAAAAATATAAATTTCTCATAAATTTCTGAAGAAAAAGCTGGGTAAACTCAATCAGCAACTAAAAGTTTTCATTTTGAAGGTAGAGATCGATAGAAAATCTTAGAAAGGGAAATCAACTCACTTAATCAAAAATTGCAATTGCATACTGTAACTTTGCCGCAAACTTTAAACATTTCCTCATGAACTGAACTTTTCACGATGAAAAGTAGATTAACTATTATTATTATTACGGTTATTATTTGTTGTTATTGTTCCATCACCACATCAGCACGATGCTATCAACGAACAATAACACTCCGTCATAATAAAGATAATAAAACTGCAAGTTTTGATTTGAATTACTTGATGAGAACTTTCTTTCATTGTTCTTTCACTGCGTACACCTAACAAATGCACAAAGTAATTTATTGTCATTCACTCAACACCGCAATTCACGTTCGCATTTTTGTATTTGTATTGCTTTGATCTCTCAGCACACAAATGATAATAAAATTGTGTAATAATGTGAATTAATGACGTTCACACCAAACAATGCAACGTTTTTACTTTTCCTTTCATTAGGCACGAATTAAAATTAAAATTGAAATTTCATTTTCATTTCAAATCAGAAATTATGACAATTGATAATCAGAAAATACAAATAGGAAACGATAGATTTCCAATAAGGTTTTAATCAGAATTCCAAAATGTCTAATCTAATTATTTCAACTACATTAATCTGCTTTAATATAATTCATAAAATATTCGTCATTTCCACATCCTCTCTCGATATGAAAATCCATCCTTCCGGATGTCTGCATAGGTGAACGATAAGCAGATAAAGGAAATCAATGACATGGATTTAATATATAAACATGTATATAAATGAATCGAGCGCGAATCAATGACTTCCACAGGAATTGAAGGGAGAAAAAAACAAACACAACGAGAAATGAAAAAACTGATTCGATTCAAATCGAGATCGTTTATCGGTGCATATCAACGCGTGTGTGTGCATGCAAATAAAAATACCGTTATTTAACGGATTTCCGGGATGACGTTTCGAAAGTTTTCGTTTTCGACTCATACCAACAACGCCCAGCTGCTTGTTGGCATAAAGGTGGAAGTGCTTTCAGCTTTTTTACCCAAATTGACACTCGAAGCACGTTCCTTTATGACTGGCGCCTGCATTTTTAATATAATTAACTGTCATAAAAGGAAGCTGAAATTGATTCCTAAATGTGCGCGCTTAATTAAATTTGACGCCATATTTCATTGCCCTGATAAGAGACGCATTGTTTTGCTCTCTTTGCAGTGAATCGAATCAATTAGTTGATGTCGGATGCTATAATTGTTCATTACAGCAATTTTTGTATTGAACACAGATGAGATGAGTTTATCGCAGCCTTTGACGCAAGTCAACTTCGATTATTTTTTGTTCTAAATAGTTGTCTGTGTTAATGTTTACTGAGAATGTGTAATCAGTTTGTTTCAATTATATTTATATCAGTTGAGGAATGCAGTGTCCTTGTATGCAATCATATGTTTTAATTGAATTAGTGTATGGTTTGATTTAATTAATCTAGGATAATTTGCTTTTGATGCTCATTAACTTTAATTTTCGTATTTCAACTTCGAAGAGGTTGTTTTCTTGTACTTCTACTTTTGAAAAAGAGAATTTAAAGAATTGTTATTTGTATCCTGGAATCTAGGTTCAAAAAATTATTGAGAAAATTTAGGGTACAAAAATAACATTTATTTTTTAAATGAGGACCACTGAGTTTTAAGCAAATTTTTCTTTTCAATAAATTAGCAGTCTCAAATATGCAAAACATTGGCAAAAATTTCATTCAAATTATCCCCATGACACTAAAGATCAAGATCAATATAAAAAGTTCAAGAACAAGATCACATTTCGAAGAAACAACAAGAAAGAACTTTCTAACAAAATGAAACAGTGAAATTTTTGGCGAATAAATCCACCATTAATCTAGTAACTATATTTAATTAAGCATTTGTGTAGGCGAATTTAATACTATCAATTTCATGATCACCAAACAAGTTTCACACCCATATCGCTCATTCGCACAAGCAAAAAGCTCAATTTGCAATGTTTCATCACGCACCTCTTGGTTTCTTCACATTCATAAATGTTCCTCTCAGAATAAACGATTCACGAAGACCGGACACGTGTTTGCTCGTTTTGTTTAAGTTTTGCACGTCATTGCAAAACTTGAATCGAAACGATTAAAAAGACACTTTCAAGATGTGAACTCGATTATAATATAACATATTAAAAACAATGTCGAAACAATAAACACAATGAGCACAGTCGTTTATGTAGCTTCTTTGTATATCAATGTTGTAATTACGTTTTTCATAAAGGTGTACAATTCACAACTTAATAGCAGATTTTTAGTGCTTTAATCAAAGGTATTATAATGTTTATTATGTTTTCAAACTGAAGCTTGAATCACACTTCAACTAATTGCAAATACAAATCGTAAATTCAAAACTCTTCCTTTGTTTATTATGAAGAAGTGCAGAAATTATATATAACATGAAAAGAAGGGTGAAAAGCAAATGTTAACATAATGAATCATTATAGCAAGAATGTCCTTCAATGCTTATAAACATGAAGTATAAAGCCTACAGGCAAAAAAATCATGGTTACTCATTGTAAGTGCCCTTTTACTCATTGCCAACATTAATAACAAATCTAATATTATCTCACGAACGTGACAATATGTTAATAGCCTAGCTAATAATCTTTTTAAGCAAATTATTAAAAATCAGATTAATCATAACAACAATAAAAATTTAAATAATTCCAGTGATATTTTAGGTAAGAAAAAAGTTGCAAGTATTTTTTACTTAACTATAATTGTTAATGCTTAAGGTTTTTAACATGCAAAGAAAAAATTTCAAAGTATAACTGTTTTCCCATCAGCAAGTTAACGAGTATTAAACAAAAAACATAGAAACGATTAACGTTTTGTCGGCTAAAGTTACAATTCCGCTGTTGGTTTATTTATATTGCAATCCAAGAATTACATTTGACATAAATTCAGCGTCAACTTCAAAAAAGAATCTCCGACATTAATTGCCAAGTATAAACAACCATTAACGGATACTTAAAGCAAGAAATTAATGGCAATTTGACAAGAAATTTTACATCCAGGAAACATGAGTTTCTCATGTATTCTCATATTACACGAATATCACAACACTTTTGACAAACTTTTTGCTTTATGTGTTTCCTCCCATTTATTGTCCTGTCTTGTAAACATTTTTCTCAAGCGTTCTCAAACAAATTTTACGATTATTTGAAAGTTACACACTTTTAAGATTGCTTGCAATAATAAACACACTTAAAAATATGGGAGATTAAACCAATTAAGAATAATAACTGAATATCACACGTAGCAACTTTTCTTTTCACATAATTTTCTTCTTTGCAATCCATATCCATCAAGAACCGTTGTAATTCAAACACGGGATTGCGATCAAGATTACAGAAGTAATTCCAAGATTCAATTAGAAAATAATTAGCTCTCTCTATCAGTAATCAGTCTCCTTTTCCTCCCATGATCTTTCATTTCAGCAAATTTTTCGAACACTCAATCTCGCACGGATTTCTAACTGAGTAGTCGACTTCAAAGGCGCTAGTCGATCGTGCTAATTGAATAACTTTCACGCCAGTAGATCTTTATTAATTAGGTGTAATAAGGCGTTCTGCCCGCGTTATTAAAAATGAATTTATAAAAATGATCGAATGAATGTTTCATGCAATTGACGACTCAACGACTCAAATTGACTTGCATCTCCGAGACGAAATAATAAATAATGTTTAAGTTGTCTAGCGATGCAGTTAATTTTCATTTGAACGCGGCTGAAGCAATGCATTCTTCGCAGTCGTGTGAGCAAACAATTTAATTGCTCAATTAGCAATGTGATGATGTGCAGAAATGCGACTTATTTCAATTTCAATTAGAAGTGGAATAGCATTCTATGTGCACATGGTGCGAAGATGTTTATTGAATACGTTCACAAATTAATTAATTACTTCGTGAAAAATTATTTGAGGAATCTATCTTCAATAATTTGCATAAAATAAATCACATGATTTATGAAATATCATAAATATCATAAAAAATCTGACACATTTTAAAACTGAGTAGAAATTTGCACATAATTTATCATCAATTAATCATCACGTCTTCCTATTTTGCAGGTGAAAATTACCTACCAAAACACACCAAATTATAGACACTGTGATAAACAAATTACATATTGAAAAAAAAAACAACTTGACGCTGAATTTTGCACCTCCATATAATTCGCAAACAATTATATAGAAAGTGTTAATCGCCAAATTGCCATTTAAGCAACGATTACGTTGCAGATATGAACGATCGCTTAAAATTCGCCTATAATTAGTTTCCAGTCGAGATGGCAAAATTGATAGATTTCGATAGATTACGTGCACAATTCAGCGGATGTATTGAATTGGCATTCGTGAAGTTGCAAAATCGCATCAGTATCGATTGAGGAAATAAATTTTGGAAAGTGTTGGCGTCTGTTTGCTCCGAGCTGTGCCGATTAATTCGCACAGATACGAAGAAACGCACCAACAATCAGGAACGCGTTTCGTGACGAAGAACCGAAGAACGTGTTCCGTTTCCAAAAGGCATCTCACAGCGGAAGAATATTGCCAATGTGACGCACCCTTGTTCTTTATAGGTCTGACTTTTTGAGGCGATCTTTTCATCGATGTGCAAAATATCTTGTCTTCACGCGAGTGCGAACTTAAGATATATTTTCACTTTTACTTCGCGTCTAGTAAGCAAATAACTTATCGTCTTCTTATAGTTTGTTTGCAGAATAAAAAATGTTTTATTGACGTATTAAGGTCATGGCCTCTAGGTCTTTGCCTCGTTAACATTTTACCAATCAACGATTTTACTCTTTCTATGTGCAAAAAAGTAATTAATATTCGCAAAAGTCATGGTTTTAATTTGATTGTAAATCGTACCAGAGCTGATTTGATATCATAACAAATAACAAAAACTGTTCAACTCTTCAATAACAAAGACTTTCCTGAAAATGAAGACATTATGATTAATGGAAATATTTTATTCACATATTTTACAATTATTTCAATCCCATAGTTCAGAACAAATAAGAACTAATCAAATCTGAATGGGTGGTCCAATATATAATATTTCAATGTTAATCACAGCGATTAAACAATCATCAGTCGATTTATCAACACAACTCTCTTCTGTGAATTGTAACGCCTCGAATATAAATTAATAAATAATCTTCACTTATTGCAAAATAGACAAATGAACAATCAAACAACATGAAATATGAGTAAATTAATCTTCGATGCGTAAACGCAATGAAATAATTAACAGATCAGCTCATTTCCTGTTGATTAAAATTCTTCCTTCGCGAATATCATAAACAACATAAATAATTTGCATCAGTGAGCACAGCTTGAATTTCTATAATCGCATAATATTCCTGATAGTTTCCTTAAAAGATTGTACAGTTGCTAAATTTGTGAAATTCATCGATTATGAAATACCTCTTAATAGATAATTAAAGTGCAAAACTATGTATCGTCATTGACTTTCCATATACATAGGTTTTTTGGCGATGCGACATCACCAACAACATCAGGTAAATTTCTTTCTGCAGCTCGCTTGAAACCGGAAGATTCGGTTGTAGTTGTTTCTTCAAGTGAAAAACGGTGAATATCAATGAGGAATGAAAAGTGCAACGAACCGAAGCAGATGAAATCTGCCCCGTGAGGTGGCACGAAGTTGGAATTAAAATAAAAAATGAGTGTAAAAACAAACCGAAAACATAAATCAAATGAAACGAAATGAAGAGAGCATTGAAATGAAGTGAGAAAAAAATATGGTTGGAAATAAGAGAAAAAATGTTTAAAAATGTAAAACTTTCACTTTTAATGTACTCACTTGATACCAGTTCGTTTAATTCAGCTCATTAATATTTTGTCTGTTTGTAGTTTTATAATTTTTTGTATATTTTAACTCTCTTTTTACAAAATTACGAATTTCTATACTCCTACCTGCTTTTTTAACCTGATAAAATATTGTTTGAAATTTTAGTTTTGTTTGTCGGTTATCTCGAAAAGTAAACAATTATTTAATTACTTCGTCAATCTCACTTTTTCCAAATGCGTCATAGGTATTTCATAAAGTTTCTGCAAATTACGAGAGACATTGAATAATGTAATACTTTGTCTTCAATTTTGAATTTGAAACCTTAAACCAATTTCGGCTTTGGAAGCAAAACAAATCTTAGACGTCACATACACCTACGACTTTCATCCAAATTTAAGTGAACCAGACGAATGAACGAGCAAGTTTATGAAACAATGCCTGTTGGCAACCAGACTCAATTACATTTCGACTTTACTCAGCTAGATAACGACGAATTAACTTGGTTTACATCCACACGATGCCACGAGGAGAAAACCCGAACGAGACATAAAGCAAATGCTTTACGAAAATAATTATTACGCTGTCAAGACATTGTTTAGCGCCATTCAAGTAATGAAATTTCGGAATGAAAATTCGTTTCGCGATTGAATTGGATGAATTTCCATTTTTCAGTCTGTCGAAGAGCACGTGAAAGATTAATTGGCTGTGTGTCTGGTGAAAGTGCATTCAATTTTATCACCGCTACAAATCAATGATTCACTTTTGTTCGATGATTTTATGGATATTATATTTACATTTTTCACTCACGTATTGAGAGTGGTTTTTACGTTTCTCGAGTTCTCTCGAGTTCTCGAGACAATATGGATAATTGGAGATTATCCTGAAAGTGAATCCAATTATTAAGTAATGAGTTTTGATTGTTGATATTAAACAACAAATGTCGTAATGTTTTGAAATAATAATAATTATAAACCGCAAATTTTCCTATAGTATGTGCTCATTTTTTCATAATGAACAGTTCAGTTTCAACTCAAATATGATTTTAGTAACAGTATTAATTTACATGATAATATCTATATTTTCTATACGCTAACTAAAAGTATAATTGGAACTATTCTGGCACTATTTTATTGGAAATTTAATGTATTTTCGATTGCCGTTTAGACATTTGAAAAAATCCGTCTAGAAATGCTATTGGCTTTGTCGACAACTTGATGACAATAATATTCTCAACTTGTATGCATTTTCATTGTTTTCTCAGCAACCAGAAGCCGGATTTAAGTCGTTCAAAGCTTTGTTGGCTTTGTTGGAAATTTAATGTACTTTCGATTGCCGTTTAGACATTTGCAAATTTCCCACCGGAAATGCTATTGGCCTTGTCGCCAAGTTGCCTAACATTTATATTTTCACATTTAACATTCAAATTTTCAGTGTTTTCTTTTGAAATCGGACTTCCAGTCACCAAGAAACCATTGAAAATATAAGTACTGATAATATTTACCATTTTAAACAAATATTGAAATAATTGAAATAAAAATTAACTAACCTTACTCTGAGGAAAAGCCGCTTGCTGCTTGGATTCGCCATCATCGTCAGCCATTTGTACCTGCAACCGAATAAAAAGAACATCAGAGTTAATTTCGATCCCAAAAGTAACGCTTTTGACATTGAAATATTCAACACTTTCGTTTCGCCGAACGAAATTGGGTTAAATCCGCGTTCCGTGTAGACATTTCAGGTCGATTGCCCTTTCGTCCTAATTAGTTTTATAACTTTTGGGGTTTGGCATACGCTCACTAGGCCATAACGTCGAACATGGGCTCGTATTTTACGACGTAGCGAAGAGAAGGAAGAAAGGTATAAAAAGGAAATTGGGTGCGTGGACAGCGCATGCTTACTTTCTTCACTGTTACATTCAGCCCTATAAATTATGCTTTTTTTCTTGCTGTAGCGTGTAACCTAATTTCATAAAGTTGTCCTAATTAACGCGCGCAGTGAATAAAAAGTGAAGACCCGACTGATTAGTGGTATTGATCAGATTCGAATGGATTGATTTCTCGGGCAATTGTTGCATTCAGTAGTGAGGACGAGGCTGGATGGAAGGCGTGTAGAAAAGAAAAATTATTAACACTTCTTTTTTGTATTTCGATTGAAAAGAAGTCATTCAAAGGCCGTGCAAGAAACTACGGATGTATACGTGTACCTAACGGCTGGTGCTTGCTCGATGGATGAATTTTACGAGGACATAAAATCGTCCCGCATGCTTCAAGTCGTTAAATTACACGCATATATCGAGAGAGTGCATCACAAGTTGAATACAAAATTCCACTACTATTTTTCTTCAGGGAAAGCAAAACGAGGAAGATGTTGCAAATATTCATCATCCATTACTAATTGCAAATTTCCAATCAACCTACAAGAAATCCATTCAAACCACATTATATTTTTCTGTACATATTTTTTGAAATTGCCATCTCTGAAAACTTCAAAACGAGTTTGAAATGATGAAGAATCATTTTCAAATTTTATTTTATTTAAGAGCTAAGAACCAATTTCAAAAACTACAGTTATGAAGTATACCATACGTAGATTCAATATGTCTAGTCGATTACAAGTGCAAAGCAAAAACAGTCTGCAGACGCAACAGAAGAAGAGTTGAGTGAACATGAACGTAATGTATACAAATACAATATGAGCAACCAACAAGAACTAAATAAAATAAGATGTACGAACGCCAAGCTTAAAGAAGTTCAATGTTATAAAGTTGTTTAAAAGATGCTGATTTATTTACTATTTAAGCAAGAGAACCGAAGAAATAAACAATATGCCACTAAACGCTCAAAGCTTAAAATATTTCAGTCGTTTACTTCTTCGCTCTATTTTTAATTTGTTTTGTTTATTAGCGTTTGGGCACGTTCTCGACTTTATCAATAGGTTAATCTTGAATGAAGTTTCAAGTACATTAGGCATTACAAGTTACATAAAAATGAGCATTGAATAGGTTGTAATTTAAATAGAAAAAAGTTCAAGTGCAATACTTGTTCCAAATTTGAAATTTAAATGAGGCACTGTTCGAGGAGTGATTTAATTAAACTTCGATTTCATTTAAAGTGTCATAAAAGTTGCTTCACTCTGAAAGTGGTAATTAAATTATTGGTACTTATTATTGATTTCGACAATATACAATTTGGTCTCATTGAAAATTATGTTGTTTACAATTCAATTCTTCTGATGTTTAAACGATTCGTTTAAGTTTTTCAAATGACTCAAATGACATCATATGATCTTGGCATTTTCTCACATAGAAACAACACCAAAAAAAGTACCGCAAAATTTTCATAATCACATAATGAATTGCCGTACAACTTTGAGCACACATGCCTCATTTCCAACATGTTCCTCCAATGTCAAACAACATGACCAACAAAACCACACATGCAGGTTGCTTCGTACGGACACAAAAGAACAATATACATTGATTTTTCTAGCCTTTCGTACAGAAACGATAATGTTTGTATTTCCATAGCGTATACATGTATACATTTATATGCTATCATCGTGGCTACATAAAATACCACGCACATTTCGCTATTCATGCGCTCTCGGCTTGATTCATTCATATCGCACAAATGGCATACGGAATAAAAGCTGAATGCATCTCTTCTGCGTTCGTGCCCGGCCAAGTTCGAATGCATGGGCAGAAATGGCGTGCTTCGCAGCAATATCATTCCCATTATGATGAATTATTAAAAGTGGCATGCACTTACAACCCCCTACGCAACAAACTTCATCGAGGACACAACATTTGCGCTCGTGCAATCAAACAAAGGCCGTGTGTGCAAACCATCAATTTGTCCCACAAATGCACACAGAAATATATCTTCGATCCGTTGCAATTGACGTCTATTTCATTTACCATTTCTATTTGTATCTATCATTTTTTTTTCGATATGGGGAAATGATTTTCCCTATGTCTATTTTTGATGAGCAATGCAAAGAGTGATTAGTGATATAGAATTCAGAATTTACGAGTAGAACTAATGCTCTATTTTATATCATAAATCACAGAATTTTGAAATCGTTTTTTTTTTTCGCTCATTTAACAGCGTGAACAATTTTATCAAAAGATAAATCAAATAGTAGGTCTTTGCGAGCACTTTCCAAAAATTTATAGGTTTTGGGCATGTGAAGAACGAAAATCGCGATCAAAGAAAAAATTGAAAAAAGTTGATAGCGAAAAAACCGATACGAAATTCTTAAAATCGTTGGAGTTTTCAAAAATTTTCATATCTCCGAAACTAATAGACCGATTTGAATGATTCAAAGGGCATTTCCCATATTTTTTCGAAAAAATAACATTGGTCATGGTCCCGAATCTCTTCAAGAGTCAGAAATACGTGAACTTGAAAAATGGGGTCCTAAAAATGCAAAATTTTCGCTTTTTTTCGCGTCTTTAACTGCATATAACTTTTAAACGGTTGGGCCAATTAAATTAAAGTGGGAACTAAATTGTAGGTCTTGATGAGTACTTTTCAAAAATCTATGGGTTCATGCTCTTTTGGTCATAGGGAGACCAGAAATCGCGTTCGAAGAAAAAAATTGAAAAAAAAGTTTGTAGCGATAAAAATGATATGAAATTCTTAAAATCACTCGAGTTTTAAAAAAATTTCATATCTCCGAAACTAATCGTCCGATTTGGCTGATTCAAACGGCTTTAATAGTATTTTGACGAAAAAATAACATTGGTCATAGTCCCGAAACCCTGCGAGAATCGGAAATACCCGAATCAGAAAAATGGGGTTCTAAAAACGCAAAATTTTCGCTTTTTTTCGCGTCTTCAACTGCGTATAACTTCTAAACAGTTGGACCAATTTAATAAATGTTAGAACCAAATTGTAGGTCTCGATGAGCACTTTCCAAAAATGTATGGGTTCATGCCCTTTTGGTCATGGGGAGATCAGAAATCGCATTCGAAACAAAAAATTGAAAAAAAAGTTTGTAGCGTAAAAAGCGATTGGAAATTCTTAAAATCACTCGAGTTTTCAAAAATTTTCATATCTCCGAAACTAATGGGCCGATTTGGCTGATTCAAAGAGCATTTACTATATTTTGACGAAAAAATAACATTGGTCATGCTCCCGAATCTGTCCAGGATTCAGAAATATCCAAACTGAAAAAATGGGGTCCCAAAAATGCAAAATTTTCGCTTTTTTCGCTCATTTAACTGCGTATAACTTTTAAACAATTGTACCAATTAAATTAAAGTTAGAATCAAATTGTAGGTCTTGATGAGCACTTTCCCAAAATCTATAGGTTTATGCCCTTTTGGTAATGGGGAGAGCAGAAATCGCGATCGAAGAAAAAAAATTGAAGTTCTTTATATCACACGAGTTTTCAAAAATATTCATCTCTCTGAAACTAATGGATCGATTTCGATGATTCAAACGGTATTTAGCATATTTTGACGAAAAAGTAACATTGATCATGGTCCCGAATCTGTCCAGGAATCGGAAATACCCGAATTTGCAAAATGGGGTACCTAAGAAAGCAACTATGTATTGGGAACAATGTCAGTTACATCATTCGACTAAATTGTAAACATAAGACACTTAATTGATGATGATGACTGCTCAAAACAAAAAACAAATTACATATTCGAGTGTGTTCTAAGGAATGACGACATAACAATCAAATGGTGATGACTACACACGCTTATTTGTTCAATGTCTTGCAATGTTAATTGAAGATGTGTAGTTTTTGTGATTTATTTTAATTTGGATCGCACAAGTGCATGAACCAGCCTATTGCATTTTGAAATAATGGTGTTTGCTGCATCCATTTCCTCTCATTCCATTCCATTCCACTTCATTTCGAATATAATCAACAAGCAGACACTTAATTATGAATTTAAGAGTATGGAGTAGTCTCGCATGACTACGAATGAATGTTAAATATCTCAGCATCAAGGTTGCATTTGTTTTTCGCATCGTATTTGTAGTGCAATTCCAGAGGAAAATATTTATAGTGATTACAGTGCATATTGCAAAAAAATCAACTTTTTTGGTTGAGTATGAACATTTCCAGATTTCATCAACGACTCAAATAAAATAAATTAAAACAGCAAATAAACCACCTTTAAACATGTGTTAATTTATATTGCAATTTAAATAAACAATCCATATACATTAAATATCTGTTTAAACGACCAACGTTGAATATGATTTACATTCCAATAAAAATAACTCCTTAGTGGGTGTGAAATGTTTTTTTCTTGTGGCAAAAAAATTGAAAGGTCAAATAATTCCGAGTGTTTGTTACTGGCCTCATAATTCCTAATAACTAAAACGACCAATCAGGCAGTTTGCTAATAGAATTTCTCAAGAAATCCTGCATCTAAACAATCAGCAATATGCCACAACAAATAAGCGAGCAAATACACCTGCTTGAAATCAGCAAGAAATGCCTGCATAGATTTAAAACAACATTTAATAACGCCTGCCATTTATTTATGGATCTTGCAAACATTTCAGCGTTTAATTATAAGCAATATAAATTGAGAATCGAAGCCGATTTGCGGAGTGCGCGCGCGCTGCCGAAGTGAATTCAGATATAAAATTAATTTTCATTTGCGATTTGCAAATCGCGGCGCTCGTTTGCGCGTTAATGCACGTTAACACTCTTTAAATTGCGCGTCTCGCTTCTTCGCTTGCGCGTTCTTTTCGCATTTGTGCTTCGCATTGCACATTTCGTGTGCGCAAGGAATAATAATCGTACGCGTTCTCTGTGTGTCTGTTTGAGCGTTATCCGAAACTTAAAACTTCCATAGCGAGTAATTTATATCTGCGCATGGAAATGTGCAGTAAATTATCTCTATCGGGACGCATTAAAACTGCGCTTACTATTTTATATAATGCGGGGTACTATCGGATGGATTTCGCAGCAGCGGCGACAATTTCGCGCGTTGCTAATTTACGCATTTTCAGTTAAGGCTCAACTATTGAGTTGAATCAATAGCACGTAATGAATAGAGCGCGCTAATTTATCGCATCCATAATGGGCTTTAACTGCGCGCGCATAATGCACCCGGCATCGGATTGGTATTAAGAAATGTTTATTTCTCCATAAAACAAGCACCTTTCTAAACAAAAAGTGAGCTGCATGCTGATGATGGGCATCTGCACGCTGATACGCAGATTTCATGCACGTCTTCTTATTATTATTGCGGCTGCAACTGCGCCTTCTGCGCGATCTACTCAAATTCGCGCTTCTCCGTTAGCTTCGTTAGTTATTCATTCAGTTCTGACGATCATGCAGCGTGATATTAAATTTCTTTAATTGAAAACACCGATGGAAATTTATTTCGTATTGAAATTCACTTATTGGCCTTAGTTGAACATTTGGCCTCTTAAAATATACTTTGTTGCTTTATGCCATTAATTTATATGAAAGAATAACAAATAATTCACATGGCTGAAAATTTAGTTTTTTATTTGATCATACTGATTTGTAAATGTGGACCAAGAAAAACAGTAATCAGAAAATCCTTGATCGAATCATTATTCGATCAGAGACGTTTTTAAAATTCCTTGCAGCAATAAGCTCAAACTTATAAAATTCTACCTAGATTTCAATTTTTCTCCCTGAAAACTCTTTTTCCTAGCCAAATTATAGAATTTTGAAAACCCCAGACTTGGGGTCATTTTTGTACTTTGTACTTCATATTCTTGAAATGTTATAGATACAGTTATTGAATTTCCGAATGGCTCTTATAAAACTTAATTAAATACAAATAATGTTTACCTTAATTAAAACCAATCTACTACAAAGAAAAAGTGAAGAAGCAAATCTTATGTAAGAAAATTTGGCAAACATAATTTATTTCAGAGCAATCTTGGACAGAAAGTATATTTTTAGTGTGGCTTAATTTTATTACCAAAAAGTAAAACGAAAATGTGCATTCCAACCAAGTTTTCATCCAATTCGTTCGCCTGTTTATGCGTGCAAATAGTTCCGTTTCAGATTTCTTGTAGCATTCATCTGCCGAATTTGCACATTCCTAGCTCCCATTCCCCATTCCATGCAGATTTATATTTATAACTTGACGAAAGGTTAAATGACCACGTAAACGCATTGCATCAGAAGCGCGCGATTCGTTTTCAAAGAGCGCGCTCTCCTGATGGTCGCATATTTCATAAACTGAAGATGATCATTGCAATACACATTGCAATACACATTTTTAAGACTTCCCTTCCGCGCACACGAATCATTACGCTAATGACAATTCTATCCTTGCGCGACCAGTAAAGTAACGTTATCTTATTTTGAATGCTTTGCATCTTCACTATCAGCCTCAGCGTAAATTGCATTTTCATTCACTGCACGAGCGCTGGCAACTTAAATAAAGTTTGTTATATTATCGGATTTAATGGCATCTCTGATTTTATTGCGTTTGTAAATGATTACGGTACTCTGTACTTGCAAGCACTGCGAAATGTTCCGATCGGATTCGTTCAGGCGATGATGCTGGATGATGACTTGGTTTATTAATTGATACGCATTATTGGCTTTGCGCATTGATGCAGATTTACGGTGGTTGCATACGAGTAGATGGCATGGTGAAAGAAATATTCTTGTGTGATGACCGCCGCGAAAAAGTGATCCATGAAAATCTGATGTTTGGGTGATCATTTATTCATGATGGGATTGAAAAGTTGTCTTCAATTGTGGACATCCTGTATACAAAGTGCAGCTTCATCAACAAATCTCCAAGCGGAATTACTCTTGGAAGAATGCATAAAACGGAAGTTTACTGAACATGCGCACAGTGGCAGATAATTACAGGCCATGTACAGTTGGAAAATCGGTTTACGGTTATTAAATTGTTATTAAATGCTATTCCATAGCATTTATGATAAACGATTGTTGCACAAATTTACATTGTTTGAAGTAATTACTCATAGTTGCTTACTTACATTTAAGATATACATGATGGTATCTACTCAAAAAAGTTTCAGAAGAGAACTTTACTCTTAAAATCACTTTACTCTACTCATGTTCTATTTGGTAATCTATCACAAAAATCTCAAAAAACTTTACTCAAAAATCAAATAAGATCTCTTGTTGTTTTGCTGATGATGGATGCTCAAATAACGACGAATGGTCAAGAAGTCTCTGGATACATAAACAAATCAATCCATATTATGAATTTCTGCAATTTTCCACAACATAGCAACTAAACTGTTTGTAGACCATCACTAAAAACCGCTCGATTTGCTTTGCCATTTCTGGGTTTAAAGGGTCCCAAAGAACATTTCCAACCAAGCCAATCTCACACATCCTTGCTCATTGTCCGTAATACTATATCACAACATGATGACTTGCCCAACGTAAACTCTTTTATCTATCTCGTCTCTCGTGAACCAACAAAACCAGGAATGAGACTAGATTCAAGCACACACGAGTTCAGCTCGTTGGTCATGCTGGATGGAATGGATCATCACGATGAAATGGATGATGCTTCGTCGCTCAGCCGTGTACGTTTCTAATGGGACTCACACTTCCGAGGTGATCCCTTCACGTGTATGCAGATTATTTAATATGCCCACAAACGTGAGAAACGCGAAGAACGAACGAGCCACTGAGCGAGCACATCCGCACATCGGATCGTTTCGAGTTGTTGCTTTGCGATGCAGTTTTATTTTTACCTCAAAAACTTTGTGTGCACTCATGCGAATGCGACATGTACACATCATTCCATTCCTTGCTAGTGCATCTCTTCATTGTTTCAGATGAACTGGTACAATGTGATCATTAGATTTTGTAATTCAGTAAAACAAAGGGTTTGGGATATATATTAATTTCCAAGTAAGTCCTTAATAATATCCAGATAGAATTAGGGCAGGTTTAAGCTGCTTTTGTTGGCAGTCTACATTTTACAAGTCCCATTTGAATAGAAGGATTATGTTAGATACTCATTATATTATCACTATATCTTTGTGATATAATAATGCAGTGACATGATGCTTCCTTTGAATTTCATGTACTTAGTTGAATGCTTGAATGAAGGTATTCAAATCCTCGATGACATGTTCTTATAGTTAATAAATTTGAATAAAGCTAGGACTTGCACGTATCAACATTTTAAGAGATGTTTTGATACGAATCAAAACAATGTCTGTGTAAGGATGAATTCCTGTTTGTTATATTTTCAGAGTGCACTGAAAGCTAAACAAGTTAAACTTCAATTACAAAATCAAAAGCAATCAATTTCCAGGAAAGTCATGTTATTAAATAAAGCAAATGTGTATATTGCCCTACATGAATATTAACATTAACATTCAAATCAAATATCCCAACTTCAAGTGTCTTATTGCAAATTGATTTATTTATATTTGCGAGTAGCGAACAACTTGTTGCCGTTTCAAATATACAAACAATTAGTTCGACTCGATTGAATGTTATTTATAGATTAATTGCCAACTAATAAACATCTATCTAATGCAGACGCATACATAGTGCACGACAAATTCGCACTGATTTCATTGAATCATACCACGAGATAAAACTGGATGGCACATAAACTTTGTCTATCTGCGAGTTCACTCGTTATACGAGCAAGGATTGAATGAGTCCATGAACTCAAAAACTAATTCATGTGTCTGATCGCTATTAGTTCGAATGCTCGTCTACTTGTTGCTTAAATTACTTCGATTCATTTAACATAAAACAATTTACATGCTCGCATTGATTTCCCTTCCAATGCTCAAATCTAAGAGCAATGTCATTGAAACTACAAAAAAATGTGTGAACTTGGTCATCATTTTATTATATGGTGATTTTACTGTTGGTTATATGAAAAATAGCGATGATAAACATCCGTCAATGCTGTTTAGAGATTACTTAATCTAAGAACAGCCTACGCTAATCCATCCAGCCTTGAAATAGTTATTCACACATTTTGCATGCGAAAAAACCCGACAAATTCATAACAAAGCTTAATGGCGTCAATTTGTATTCACTTGATTTGGAATATCACTAATTGCTTTTTTTCGGTTAACAATGACAAAACGGATTCTTAAAAGCAAGTCACGACAAAATCTCTATGAAACAACTTGCCAAAATTGATCAGAAAAAAAAACAAGTTTTACCAAACTTTTCGAACATTTGTATGATTTGTAAATGAACATTTGATGTATGATTGAACATGGTAAATCTAACAAATGCATTGAGCACGATTCGAAATGATTGTTGAACAACGATCATGTTTCTGCACACGTGACCCATTAATTAAATGATAGAAATAAAGCTATCATAAGGCACACTTCAATAAATGCAAAATGCAATAAAGTAAAAATAGCAACAAATGGCTCGCCCAGATTTCACTGACAAATTGTTTATCATTACTACTGAATTACGTCCTGCCCATTGTGATTAATAGTTTTATTTCGCATACTTTTTGGATAACTATTGTGACTCTAATTTTAACTATTTCTACGGATAATTTGAGTTGATAAGAAACACAACACATTTATAAATTGAGCTGATTAGTTCGAACCATGAAGAATTCATGATTCAGTATTTATATTGGATAATCATTAATTATAACGAAATTCTATCCTAAATTAATTGAAATGAAAATTCAAAACCATGAACCAACTGAAATGTAATTAAATGCTAACGCTTCAATCTATTATAATTAAAAATCAATCATGTTGTTGCTAGCAGTAAAAATGTAATGTATTCAGCAAATTATCGCCATGAAATGAGCATAATTAATAATAATCACTATGGCACGCTCCAGATATCACCATTGAATATACAGATTAAATCATGATACTGACTATTTAAAACTAATAACTTGAATCATTCTGATAATTAGTAAGAAAATATCACAGAAACCTAAAAATGTCCATCAATATCTGTCAACACCTACTAAGATATGAAACCAATAGACAATTTTGTAATATTTTTGTTAGGCCTAAAAGATATATTAACCTGTCAAACTTTAATCCTTTCTTCTGCACGAATAATATTTCGTTGATTAAGTTCCACAAATTATTAACAACTCCATTGTCAATATCATTTAACTTATTTATAAGTTTCTATTTTTGCAATTAGTTTAAGTAGCAGTTTTAATCCAAAAATAATTGGCTGTAATGATTTCCACTTGTGGCTGATATTTTAAATGATACTTGACCGAATTAATTTAATTGATAGTTTAAATTAGTAATACTCGATAATCTGATGTAAAAAATATCGAAAGAAGCTTAGAACTTGTTATATCTTCAACGACTTGCGCAATTCGCACGTGAAGAATAATAATTAATTATTTAATTAGCAGCACGTCCCGTGTTATAGATAAATAGAATTGAAGTAATACTTATTGCGTTAACATTAATAATAATTATTAAGTCAATGAACGGCGTTTAATGATCAATAAAGCATTGAAATTGTGCGTTCAATTTCTTGATTTGTAAAACCACATTTACTTTGTGACTTAATATTTCTGGACTTGTTAAATTCAACCAGCTAAACTAAAGGTAAACTTTTAGACTAGATAAAACATCAAATTAAAAAAAATGTTCTAGAAATGTACAGTTGCCAATCAATTCCATGATTCATTATTATTGAAATAGTACATGAAATAATATGAATATCATCTTAATAATATTTGAATATACTGCACTAAAAGACATAAGTAGTTGATTTGCAACATTGAAAGTCCATGGCGATCTCATTGCAAACGTCCACATAATGCAAAATCAGTGCAAGCATTAATAATTTCATCAAGATTGGATAAGCATACTGCATAAATATGAATGTGTCTAAAATGAGGCAAAACAATTGTTATGTGCATTTATTATATTCCAACGATGCAGATTTGCAGATATCTTTGCTGATTGCTCACTTCACCTGTCATTGATTGTCGTTGTCGTGATTTATGCAATGGTTGCATTGTAAATGGTTGTGCAAGCTATAATAGCAAATAATTTCGAGATTAAGATATGAACGAAACAGCACGATAGATTGCAACTTACAACGATTTTTTTACAGGAAAATTTAAATCAAGACAAGGAATCTTATAATATCATATTTTGAATGCATTTTTATTTCGCAAAATAAAAATGTTCCAATGGTAAATGAGAAATTAAATATTAATTAAACAACAAATAAATTCGCTGATCACATTAATTCCTGGTTTGCTATTCTAGATGTAGGTGAAAGGTACAAGAATCTTGAACAATTCCAAAGATTGCTAGCAATTGTTTGTAGTTTAAATTTAAGCAATAAAATATGGTACGTAAAAGTACAAGTCAATGAAACGAATCAAATCAGATTCAGAAGCCGCTATAATCGATTAAATTCCTTTCTTTTCTTGCCCGTTTAAGATTTTATTGTATTCGCAACAATTGTTGTTGCTACCTGTGATTTGTTGCAGCATTATCGTTTATGCATTTTCTCAGCTGATAGTCGCAACTACAAATAGCAATAATGTGTCTGCCATATGGACATAATGTGATTGTCCGAACGAACGAACAAGCACAGTTGCTATTTCATTCGATTTCGATTTCGAAATGACAAACCAAATTGAAAACGAATTGAAAATGAAATTGCAATTTCCAATTCGTTATTAGCGCAAGTGTTGTGCTGCGTCCTAGAAACCTATGTGTGATTTCCAATTTCGATTAATTCCAGAGTGACTAAAATGTCCGTGCACGAACAACACTTCATGCTGCAATCAGTTTCAAACAAAAATAATACAATTCACGTGCATAGAAATAAATTACACTTTAAACTTCATTAAATTTGATGATGACTTTTCCTTTACTTTCATCCACATCAAATACTAATACACATCTTTTCAATGCATTGTGGTGAATTTTAAGTTGAAAATTTTAAAATAATGGAATTGAGTATACGATTTTAATTAGACTCAACAATGCATCGAATCTGACAGTGACAAATTGCAAATTCTCCAATCGAATTTCACAATTTCTAGAAGCCTTTTACAAGATTTAAATTGCTGTCCTAATGTTATAATTTCCTTGTATGGCTCTTAAGGAAACATGCAAAGAAAGTCGCAACGATGCATTAAATAAACAATATAAGAAGGCAGCGTTCAATGTAAATTTTAATGTCAAAACTAATATCATCTCCTTCGTCAGTGGTGCTATTATTATTTTATGGTTTCGATAAAAATTCTGAGACGAGTAGAAAGTTGGTTTTATAACAAGACTAGTACAAAATGAAACTGACTTATTTATCTAAAGGTTGGAAAATAAATTGCTAATAATCTGCTATTCTCACTACATGGTAATATATATCATTATTACCGATAAGGAAACTGGGAAACTAAATTACTACCTGAATATTTACTAACTAGTTTCCTTTTGTTATTAATTTATGAATCAAATATGCTTATGATAAAATAAATGGGAATTGACTCTGAGTATCAAAATCGAAATTTGTTGACTTAAAGTTTCAAAAACCTTTCACTAGTAATAACATCCAAAACAAAAATCCAATTATTTAAAATTTCTTTTGGTTAGTGTTTCACCGATTTCTGGCAAAAATGAAAACTGAACTAAATTAATTATAATTGTTCGCATATTCGATAAATATAATCGATGACAAATACTGGTGATAAGGTATGATAAAGCATACTGCACATCATTCTCAAATATGCAATTCCAACCGTTAATAAATTTCATTGGAACCGGAAATTACAGTTGTAATCAACGAGTTGACATTCATTAAACATGTGAACGTATACATTAAATTCGTACATTCAACTTCCTGTCCCTTAATTGGCATCACAAATTTTAATAGCATGAAAATAAAATCAAAATACATGAAAAATTCTACTGCCTTTTCAGTTTCAGCTAAATCGAGTTTTCTATAAATCGAACTGAACTCTATCAAGTTTTTGGAGATTTGCAAATTTGTTGAAAAGACAATTTTGCCGCATGAACTCTTTCATACGTAACGATCCTCCTTTTTGTAAATTCATTTTGGCCTAAACGTTTAAACTAGATTACCTGAGATTAGTCTTTTGGCGACCGGCCAAACGCAATCGTCCAAAAAGAATGATGTAGTGCGGACTTTTCGCGAAATTAAGCGCGTTCGCTTGCCCGCCAAGCGCTGTTGAAAGATTCGGCGAACATTTCGTAATAAATTTTTTGTGGAACATCGCACGTCGCTGAAATGTGCTCCGAGGATAATTACTGCGGCTCTTTTTCCTCACTGAGTTATTTTATTTTGTCTAGCACCTCACATCATCTGACTGACCAGCGACTCAAGTCGGTCCAAAATGTTGAAAAATATGCTACATCATAATTTACTAAAATGTATCACATGTGTACTGTTCTGAGAAGATATTGTATACTTTAAGCCATAACTTTTTTAGTACTTCTTTGCATATAGCATATCCCATTTCAAAGTAGATTTGAAAAAAATTAAGAATGGGAATCAACAGATTTGAAATTCCTTCATAGACAACCTGAAAATAATTTACTAAAGTAAATGGCAATAATTACTTCGAAAGAAGTTTTCAAGGATAATTGAATTATGTCTGCGTTAATGACCATACTTTACAGAAGGCATTGCTGAGATAGATTCTTCAAAAGTTCGTTCTGGTTTTTCATTACCATACGAAACAAACAAGGAGGGCTGGTTCTTATTACGAGTACAGTCGATTGCGAACATGCAGACTGGCAACCATTGCAAATACGTTTGTTTTCTCACATTATTTCCTAATAAAAATAGGCATAGTGGAAACCAGTTGCAGCATAATTGTTAGTCACAGTTCACAGTAATAGCGGTCGAAACTCGTTAAACGCGTAAATATAAACAGCAGTTTGTTGAAATAATAATAGACAATGTGCGTGTATTCACAACTCGTGCACTCGTGTATTGTGTATGAGTCTTCAGTTCAACAATTACGCTCCGAGTCGATTAGGAAATTATTTATTTTGACTGGAACTACACTCGTTGCGATGTACATGTGCCACATACTGTACGCCATTCATGCGCGAGCAATTCCTGAAATTAAGATTATCCAAACAAGCTTGCGGACTAGAAAATGAGGGTATGATCATTCAAGAATAGCTGCGGGAATCTACAAAATCTGAACAAACAGATAAAATGGCATTAAAAGTGCGAATGAATAGAAGTGAACGAAAGTCAAACTTCTTACTTTCCGCAAAACTTTCTATTACGTATTTACAATTTAGATTTCGCTCCCAAATATCTCAGGCAATTGTTCGTTTCCTGATTCTCTACATTAGATTTGCCATGTAAAATAATGTTATGGTTGAAGTGTTTAATTGAATAATTACGAGTGCAGATTATTCGCGTTTGCAAATACGTTTACAGACAATCGTCATGAGAAAATTGCAAACTTATTCCTAAACAACATACGAATTTCCTACAATTAATTTGTGTCAAAACAGATTACACTGTTGGAAATAATTTCTATAAATTATGAACCAGTCACATAATTAAGTAGAAAAAATCAATTTTGGAATATAATTAATATGAATACATTTTTCATGGTTAAATAATGAGTTAACATGGTAGGCGTTTTCCTATGACACGAATTGTATAAAAATAGACGTACAATTTAAAAATACAAATAGATCGTTTAATCGCACACTAAAACGTGAACAGCTTCCAATTATACATTTCTTCATTCACCTTTAATTCATGCTCCACGTTTATTATATTCAGAAAACGATTAATAATACTTGATTGATGCTGACTATAAACTATTTGCAATGGAACATCTTAACAACGACTTGCTGCTCTTCATTTTGCTTATCAAAAAAGCGTTCCCATGAGGCTAACGTCAATTATCATACAAAAACATCGGCAAAACTGTATACAACTGTTGAAATGTATTTGAAAGACAACGACGACGACGACGACGCAAGGAATCTCGTTAATCACGCCGGCAAAATGTGCGTTCGCACGACACAGATTCATTTCCACGGCATCCCGGACTCCCGATGTATTCGGATGATTGATGAAATGATCCACACATCTCTCATTTGCTCGTACAGATATATTCTCAATGTACTTCATTACCACTAACCGACTTTGCATCAGCAATCAGCACTCTCGGACGGATGCGAACGTCTTGAGGCTGAAAAAGAATTGCAAATTTTGTGCAATCTACGTTCATTCAAAAATCTATTCCAGATAATATTTTTCGAAGCGATTACGCAAAAGCAAAAACACATTAAATCCGCAATAAAACTGCGGATCGGTGACGCATTGACGCAAAACATAGCGAAAGTTAAATAAGTTTGAGAAAATTTACTACCTCGTTAGATTTTGCCAGTATTTTTCACTTATTTATTGGAATATATAAAAATGGATTTTACACCTATCACGTTGCAGTTCCTAAAGATTGGGTTTCATTAGATTTTGAGAGCAAAATAATATGAAGGTTAAAATCAGTTCTTACCCAACTTTCGAACAGTAAATTTCTCATTTTCTAGTGAATGAACAGGGAACCCTTATCTTCTCAAACAAAATTTTATCCACGAGCTAAAAATAGGACTCCCAGCAGAATTTATTTGCTTTCCGATTAAAATTTCACCCAACGTTCTCACATTTCCAACGGCCTTCTCGATTCTTCTCCACGCTCGTTTCATAATCTTCTTTACCGGCGAAAACTTTGTCGGTTGCTGCGATGCAAAGAAAAAAACATTAGAACTAAGAGCTACATTTTAAAATCGTGCAAATGAAGAAATTAGAAACAGTGATAAAATAAAAAAAGACGTGTTACCTTGTATGATGACATTGAAAATTAATAATGAGTGCTTCCACATACAAAAATATACGCAATAATTTGTTTCGCTCGAGAAATGTGTTTGTAACCGAACACCGGCCGCTGCTGAGATAACTCGCCTCTCGCCAATGGGAAAAAGCTTCGCGTCGTTGTTATTCCATGCAGTCAATTTTATGATGTAATTTTGGCCCGAGGGATTAGCACATTTCCACACGAAACGTGTAGAAATCCGTGTATGACACACACACGTTTCCTTCCATTCCACGTTCACAATCAGGTAATCACGATCTATCTTATTCCTTCCTTTTTCTTACTGCACGTACAGTCTACTTGAATCTCGTACGCTGCGGTCACAAAATCTGGAATAATCTAGGCTTCAACGCTCTTATAATGATAATTAATACAACAAACAACTCGTCACCGACTGCACAGCAAAGGTATCCAACTGAAATGTGTAATATGAGCGAACAAATCGAGTCATGGAAACTTGTAGCAATGCTTTTTTCATTTTCTTCGAATTTGTGCAAGTCAGTACCAAGCATAACTTTTAAGGTAGTTTCTTATACTGTAATTGTCATATGAAATCAACTTCCAAATGTAATTAACACCTGAAATCGAAAAAAGTCCTGAAAGAAAATGAAATATAAAGGAAATACGTGAAAACACGAGTTTAGCGAGGACAATGTTGTGATTAGTGGCTCAGAAACTGACTTCGCGCCTTCTTTGTTTCTCTGTGATGTATTATCTCGTATTATATCTCTAGTAGGCACTTCAATTTCATCCATTTTCATTCCAATTCGGTGTTTGTTGCTATTGATTGCTGGTCTTGCTTGTTATTAGGCAAACACGCCAAACTTGTGCAATAATGCCGCAAGGTACGCTTATATAACCTCCAAAAAAACGAGGCACTCAGTTGATTGTTATTGAATGGGCAGATAATATAAAACTTAATACCTAGCGCCGGGCAAAACACTTCTTATCACGAATATCATAAGTAAACAGAATGCATGATACATTTCCTCGCAGCCTTTTTCGGCTGGCCGTTTATTTCTCTCGTTGTTTATTCATATTGGAAGCAGCGATAAGCTTTCGATGCAGGGCACCGACTGGAATCCAATTTGCAAATCTAACTGTCGAAATGAATCTTCAGTGCTTCTTCTTGGCTGGAACGTAAGCGATGGTTTCGTACAGGCCGTTGCATGTCGGTTGCATGCCAGTGCATTCTCAACTTCTTGGGAACATGTTAAGATAGGCTGGCTGATTCAGTGCTCGAGTACTTACAGATTCGCTGTGTTACAACTGTATCTGGTCGAAATAATGCATCATGTCCATGCTAGCCGCAATTTTCAGTCGCGTTTCATCACTCTTCCAGTTCAATTAGGGACTCGCTCCCAACACCTCGCATTCAAAAAGGCAAACACGTTAAAAACACAGCACTCGACAAACAATGTTTGAAACGTAACTCAAATGAAGCGGGGCAACGACGCACAGCTTACATACAGTCCCAGCTCGGATACGAAACGCACACTACGAGCACCATCGCCATCAGCATCAGAATGCAGTATCGGTTAAATATACGTGCTTGCCATCTCGCTCAGTCGCTGCCGTTGTGATGCACTAGGAGTTGCGGCAAGTCTTTACGATCTCGCTGTAAAGACGAGTACAGCTCAGTCTTGTGAGTCTCTCTCACAATATGGCGACGAACTTGAGTGATAAAAGAATACCAGCTGATGGACTGGTGTCGCCCTCCGGTAGGATTTATTTCAAGTATTGGATTGTTGGATTTGTTTTTTACTTATTTCTCTCAGATTTTATTAATATTTTGGAGATAGCGATGGTGCTCATTAGTTAATATCAGTTACTTGATCAATACACTTCATTCATTTGATCACTTAACTAGAAACAATACTGAAAACGAAGTATAATCAAGCAATTAAAAACGTGTTATGCAACTCCATTTGCATTTGTCATTTATCATTATGAATCACATCATGTCAACATAACACGTACTTTATAGTTTTAAATTATGACTTTATTAATTGTTTATATCCTTCTGACCGTAACCATCAATGAAATAAGCTGTTCGAGAGGTGATCGAAGTCATGTGTTTAAAGAGTGCCTGAGAAAATGCCAAATTCAAGAATGCCTAGGTAAAACACCAAAGGAGTATACATTTCTCATTAATATTCCATTATTTGTTTTAGATGATGAGCTGTTTTTAGATGCTGAAGATCAGCCATTCCATTTGAAGCTTCTGAATTGGGGATGTAAGGATGAATGTAAATATGACTGTATGTGGGAAACTGTAGAATATTTCCAATCTAACAATGGACAACCTCCACAATTTTTTGGCAAGGTATATTTATAGTTATCAGTTTACTGGTTTTACCAATTAGCTTCTTGGTTGGCTTCGAAGGATTAATTATTTTGACTATAATATTTATATTTCAGTGGCCATTTATTCGCTTCATAGGTATCCAAGAGCCAGCATCAGTAGTCTTCTCAATATTGAATTTTATGGTCCATTTATCATGCATAAAGAAATTCAGAAAAAGTGTTAGAACAGGAAGTCCAATGTACTGGGTGTGGCATGCATTTACAGGGGTATGTATTCTAATTGGATGGCATTGTAGTTCATAATTTGTGGGAATTGAAATTATAGGTATCTTTGAATGCATGGTTTTGGTCAACAATATTTCATACAAGAGACACACCATTGACTGAATTTTTAGACTACAGTTTTGCCTTTTCTATCATCTTGATGAGTTGTTATTGCATGGTGTTAAGGTATTTTACTAGGATGATGATAAGATACAAGGAAAACAATAGAATATGTATTTTATTTTGAAATTATATACATAATATTCATATTATTCAAAAGCCAAAAATAGAATGCATATAAATATTGTTTTCATTGCTAATTTTAATAAGGAATACTTAAGATTGCTCTTGTGTTGTAGAGTTTTGCGTGGAAAAGTACCGCACTCCTTCCTAATATTGACGACATCGTTATTTGCAGCCTTTTTTCTAAATCATGTAGTTTACCTTAACAGTGAGAAGTTCGATTATACATATAATATGGCTATAAACTTACTTGTTGGTGGTATTACGGTGCTTTCATGGTACGCTTGGAGTTTATACTATCGGAAAATATTACCTCATGCGTGGAAAGCAGCTTTATTTTTTACGTTGTTTGCTGCCTCTACAGTATTAGAAGTATTTGATAGGCCGCCTTGGTTTTACATCATCGATTGCCACGCGTTGTGGCATTTAAGTTCGGCACCAATTACGTACATCTTATACAGGTAAAAAAGTGCAAGATTTAAGGCAAAATATAGATGCTGATAAGCATTTCTTTGCAGCTTCATGATTGATGATTGCAAATATCTCAGGGAACACCGACACTACAAAGATATTGAATTAGCAGTTAAGAGGGATTGACAATTTTCTATCTACTAGGTAATAACTAAGTATGTTGTTCAATTTTTCAGAATGCATAGTCATACTGCAATATTTCAAGTTAAACATTAGAAATTCAAAATTGAAGAATTTGCACCTTTCTTGCTTGTTCGATTGTTATGTTTATCGAGTTTTTGTGCTTGACACTATAAAACTTTCATTATTTGTTATACTGTACTGAGATATGTAAACTATTTGTTAAACTCGTTATTCTTCTACGCGTGCCATTGTTACTTATAAAGTTCAAAACTTACAATCAATATACGTAAGTTACATACGTTAAATCTGTGGAGAAGTTAGCTAAATTTTTATATATCTAATCGCATATTATGAAATTTCCATGTAATGGATATTGTAGTCACCGATTCTTGAGAATAAATTTATTGAAAATTAAGTGATAGTTGCTGATAACATTTGAATAATTTACACAATTTGGTAAGATAAAAACATATTTCTCATAGATTCCTGCAGAAGATGCATAGCAAAAAGCGACAGAAGCAGTTTCGTCGACGCTTTGGGCATGGAGTTGTTGGAGGCTCATCCTTTTTGCAATCGCATAGAACTACTTTTTGCTTTGTTTCAGTTTCAGCCGGAATGTTATTGACTTCTTTCTCTTCCTTTTCAACTGTGCCAACTGCTTCATCCATGGGCATTTGATCTTCACTATTATCATCGTTCTTACCTTGAGATTTAGATTTGTTATTAGTAAATCGTCTGTACCGAATTTTTTTGCTGCGACCACGAAAGAATTTACCTTTCTTTCGCAACTCCTGTTCTTTTGGTATGTTATGCGCTCCCAGAGGACTCACTTTCATTATCAACCTCTTTCCTTCGACGTATGATCCATCTTCTGCATCCTGGTCTCTATATGAGTCCTTATCATTTTCATGTTTACTTTTCACATGTTCGTTGCGATGTTTTGATGTGGTTAAAATGTTCTGACGCTTTACATTCTTCGACCGCTTTGAACAACAGGATTTGTTTTTGGTAACTGTTAACAGTCTAGCATTTGACTCCTGTTTTTCGGCAGACGTTCCAACATCTAGCTTTTTGCACGAACAAGTATACAATTTTGTACTTGGACGCATGAAACCTACGATTTCTGATTCTTTTACAAAATTCGTGAATACGTTATTTATATTGCTATAACTCATCTTCGTTTTTGGTGGTGAAAAATGGTTCATGTATATGTACTCATCAAAAATGACTGATTTTGCTAATGCTTGTTCAACACTTTGTTTTTGTTGGTTTTCCATCAATTCCTTATTGCGCAATATGTTCAAACATTCTTCTAAAGCCGCTTTAATACCCTTTATTTCTTCGTGCTGTTCTTGAAGTTTCTGACTCAAGTTCTGGATCTCTGTAGACGAAGTTTTTGAACTGAACGATTCTGGTAAAAGAATTGTGTTATTATTCAATTGACGATCTGTGACGGGACATTTTTCGTTTATACCATTTTCTTGTTGGATGTTATTGGGGAATGTTTTCCTCGCTCTCTTTCGTCTTTTCGGTTTGGGTCCTTCGCTGGATACAGTGTCTGGACTGGAATTAAAAAATACCTCCGTGCTGCATTGATCAATAACTCTTTGAGAATCGGAAGTTATTCTGATGACCGTTTCCGGTTCATTAGATCTTTTACAGTTTAGGCATGGGAAACAATGACTACTTTGTTCTTGAAGTAATTGTAAATTAGTTTGTTCTTGACTACTAAATGAACGTTGCAATTCCAGAATTTTGGCGCGCAATTCATCAATTTCTTCAAGTTTTCTTTTAATTGCGGCGCGTTCCATGTTGTTCAAGTTACTTTTTCTTTCGGTATGGTCATTCCTTAGGAAAATTGCAAAAGTTAGAAAACTATTTTAGAAATGTTCGTTCATATCTTACCTTCTTCTGGAATTGCGGTAGGTATATGGATGTTTTTCAACGCTTATTGTAAATGAATCACGACTATCATCAGCGTCATATGAAGAATTTCGTTGTTGAAAATATCGATGAGATGGATTTATATGCTTGTTATCATTTGACCAGTGTCTTGGTTTTTCCGAAGGAACATTTCTTGGCCTTGCATGTTTATTTAACCATCGGTTCAAGTCTTTTCCAGAAACGTGTGGTTTCTGATGTGACATGAATTTGGTTCACTATTATTAGCATTGTATGAAGATTATAGGCGCGTTGAAATTAACATCGTGTATACAATTTAGAAATATGTTAAATTGATTAAGCATTTATTTGTATAATAAATAGATTGCGATGTCATCATTAAAAATTTAATTGTCAAATGGAAACTTGGAGATGGAAACAAACGAAACAAACGAAAAGAAACCACATATTTGCAAATAACATTTATTTTGTGTCCATCTTATCGCATTTTTTCATCAATAAATTATTTTTATATTGTTCAAGATGATTAGTTGCAATTTTATACAAAACAGACGTTTTCCTAATAGCTCCAGAGCACAGTATTTTTCTATAACATTTTAATAGTGATATATCTTCCTCCATAGGCTCTAAATAAACTTGAATATCTTCTACAAGCTAAAAGAAAACTTATAAGTTCAACAACAATAAAACAACCATAGCTAAACTTACATCTTCTTGGGTAAGATTAAAAATTTGTATTATTCCGGCATACTCCGACCATAAGGCTTTGCGAAATTTAACATTGTGCCGTTGAGCTAGAGGAATTAATAAATAATGACCAAAGTTCTTGTCGCCATAGCTCACACCTTGATATTGCTCCAATAGTTGTAAATATAAATCATGGAAACTTTTCAATCCATGAATAGCTTTGTCGAAATCCAATTCTCTTTCGTGTTTTGTAATAATTTGATTCAAACAAATTCTTAACAACTGTTGAATTTCTGGGATCAAAAACAGTGTATCACTTCCAAGAAATGTACACGCCAAACGGCAGAATTTATCTGTTGGATTTATAATGCTGGCTAAATCAGGAAAATAAGTTTCGTAAACGTATATCCAACGTAGACAGTTTGAAATAATAACATTTTGTTTACTTTCCGAAACTTTACTTGGATGTACGTTCGAGTACAGTGCTATTATAGGGCTATAAATCCAATCAAGTGGCAACACATTTCCCAAAAATGCATTCAGAGATAGCTTCATACTGAAATCTGGCTGATCCTACAAGAAAATTAATTTATGTATTTGCTTGACCTCGTCAAAATATCATCTTACCTGTAAGCCAAGTACTTCTGCATATACTTTTCGAATATCATTTATCGCAGAAAGGGCTATTTGAAGAATAGTCTCATCAGAAAAATTTATGTTTCTTATTAGAACTTCACTTGGATAATAGTTGGGGCAAAATATAATATTGGAAAATATATATTGAACATCCGATTTATGTTCTGGCGTAAAGCAACATAATACTTTAACAGCCACTTCATAGTATAATGCAGTATCAAGTTCCTTTTGAATTTGTACTGAGATCATTAACAATGCAACAATCATACTTGTTTCTACCTTAGTAAACCAATTTGATGTCATATATAGATTAGTAGAATGTTGCAGAAATTTTAAATAATTTTGAATGTATTCATTATTAATGAATAATAATTTGAGCTGAAACATGAAAATTAAATACTGTTAATTAATACCACATCAATAACTTACTTTGTTGGACTTGCAGTTCAAAACTAATTTTGCCAACGTATTTAATAATGGAATGCTACTATTTGTTTGCAACACTGGAATAATATGATCTGCAGCATTCCACGCAACGGATTCAACACACTTTAGATTAGTGCTAGATTTGTGCAACTCATAATTATTCAATATATTGGAAGTCAACGTCAATTCCTTTGTGACAATTTTAAAGGCTTTTGATGCAATTAATGTTTCCACAAGTTGGTAGATAGTTTCCCAAGGAACAGAAATATTTTCCGGTTGCAAAACATGAATGGAATTCAGCAAATTAAATACACTTGATACAATTTGCAATTTCCCGCACTAAAATTTTAAAAATTAGCTTTTTAAGAGAAAACAAATTTTAAACTTACTGAATAATCGGAAATATATCCAAATTGAGTTATCCATTTAGGTACCCCATTTTCAAATAGGAGTTTCAGGTATTCCAATGCACTGTTAACGTCCTTATTTACAATCCGACATATTAAATTTAAGATTGAAGCGATGTGAGTTTGAATTGTCCAAGAAGAATCGATATTTGTATTTTTTACGTGATAATCTAAGAGTCTCCACAAAACAGGCCGAAGGACTTTAAAATAATCTACTCCTATGCCATAATATAATAGAACGTCCCATAATTGTAACGATTCAATTTGTAATTTTAATCCAACTGAATTTAACGATAGCAGTTCATCTGCTAAATATGTTGCAATTGAATCTAATATTTTATACCTATAAAAATGACTAGTTTGCATAAAATTGTAATAATAAAGTTGCTTACTTACTTTTCCATAAGGGCAACAGCAATGTTTTTACTTCTTGAACTTAGAATACGCAATAATTTGATTGCTTGAATAATTGGTGAACCATATGTAGTTGATGACACTAAAACAATAACATTTTTTAGTATTCTACAATTTAATTACACGGTTTCAAAGTGTACCTGGTTTATAAACTTTAGGTGCAAAATATTTGATGACATTTTCAAGTAGCCCATCAAAAGTCCATAGTTGCTGCACAATTACGTCAGAATCTCTAGCTAAACGAATTAACAGATCTAAACAATTCGTTACGGTCTCAATTTCAGATGGTTGTACCACATTGAAGATGTATCTGTGAGAATAATAGTTTCAAGTAGCCATAACATTATTAACCCCATTTAAATCCATGCAAGAAATAATTCTTTACCTTATTCTGATCAATATTCCGCTTCGAACTAAACATTTCACCAAGTTGCTTTCTGCTAATTGTTGATCATTTATAGTATTGTCATCTGGGTCTTCATCTATTGATAACACAGGCTGAATAACACCCACAGCAAATCCTAGTAGGCAATCCAAACAGGTTTCATCTATTTGATTGTGGAACAGATTACGCATAGCTTTTATGCTAGCATGCAACAATGCTGGAGTATTGTCATCTAGGCAAAAACGCAATACGAAAAAAATTTGTTCAATAGGAATTTCAATTACATTATCATAAATTCCAGATGAATGCAAACTTAGTATTGCAGATATTGTGTTAAGTGCTATTACTTTCTGTTGGATTATATTAGACCTAAAATAAAATTAATATTTAATAAGAACATATTATACATATAAAGAGTATATTTTACCGGCTTAATTGAAAAAGTTCTTGCAATGTATACCCAGGTCTCTCAGGTTCTTCTCCATGATGATACAATATTCGTGTTTTTTCAGTGATTTCATCATGGGCAAATGGTAACAACCAACCATCAAAGTCAAATCTAAAATATCAAACATGTTTAATAACATTTACAAAGAATGAGAGAAATGAATATGAAAACTTACCTAGCTTCATATTTTCCATCTTTGGGCTTTACAGTTTTTTTAATATTCTTCATCCATGCCAACTTATTAATTTCTAAAAGATCAAAGTTTATCCATTTTGTTGCTTCAGGTTTATTAAGGATCAATTTTGCACTTTCAATTTCCTCTAATTTTACATCTTCATCTACTCTATTCTGTTGTGCAATTGTGGCCTGGCAAGTCTCAGGTTGGTGGTGGTGCATTCTACTCTTTAAGAATGCAACAATTGCTGGATCCAATGTGCTCATTAGTTTCTCTTTTTCTTCAAGTATTTCTTCTTCTGTCATATGATTTATTTTATCCAAATTTTCATGATGAATATCATTTTTAATATCAATTATATCCAACTCTTTTGCTTTGCTACAGCTTGGCTCAAATTGCATATTAATATTGTCAGTTATTGTAGTTTTCTTCAATATTGAAGAATTATTATATGATGAAGATTTTAGCTTTTTTATTTGTTGTGCAAATATGCTTCCCTTGTATGCTTTATCAATTGTGTGGAGTGTGTCATGGCGTTTAGCAAGTGGAAATCCAGTGTTTGCATGTTTGAATTGAACAACATTGATTTTATGCTTCTTTTCAATAATACTACCAATCTGAAGTTTCTTTGGTATATCTTCAAATGTGTTGTCTAAATGCTCTTGTATTTCAAAGTTACAATCATTGCTGTCAACATGAAGAATTTGTGATTGTTTATCTGTAAGAAGATATGTTAGTATCATATAATGAAGTAGTAGTATCACATAGTTAATTATAAACTGTTATAATCACCTTTAGCACCTGTTATTAGTTTCGAGGCCAATTGAAAATCACTTTGAGACTTATTTTTATTAAATTCTTCCTGCAACTTAAGCAGGTCTTCATCAGTTTCACCAATTTTTGGCCTTTGGTACATTTTTATTATTGGCGGATATTAACAACAGAGACAAGACTTAACAACTTAAGAACTTAACTCTGGTGCTATTATTGCAGTATGACCAGTCTGATGCACTAAACGCACAGAGTCACGTACTTTTAAGCAGAACAATTTAATGACTTTGTCTCTGACTTTGGTTTAACGCCACAGAGCAAGTTATTTTGATATCGCCAGAGACTGATATCATAGAACTGATATCGCTGTTTATCGTTGTGATCATAAACAGCTGAGCAGTGTTCGTTCTAAACAAGTATGTAAGTATAAATTAAGTGTTAATTTTTATAATTTATTGATTTTTATTGTTTTAACCATGTTTTAACAAATAATTGATAATTTATTAAAAATTATTATTTATTTTATATTATAAACCCGTGGCGGGAGTAAAATCACACTTTACTCCTTCCCTTAGGTGTAAAGAACTACTTTATTCCCCCCATTTAATATCGGGGTACCACTGTAGGTCAACCAGTTGACATGTTGAAACCAGGCCATTTTTGCATGTTTGATTATCATATCAGTTTAGGCCTAAATGTAATATAGTCTCATTATAAAATTATTTATTGTTGGAGTCTACACTACACATTTGAGGACCTTGATATAGTGGTGCATATTTTGAAACCATCACCCAAAGGTAAATGCTGTATTTCTTATTGCAGAACGATGAAGCATGGTGTATGTTAGAGGAAGCAGCCATGGTTGGATTGAAATTAAACCATGTAAGATCTTATGGATGCTAATGGGAATGTATAATCATTCATGTAAGTGTTGTTAGTGAACTTTGTCTCATTAATTTTATTTGTTATAAAATTTTGTATTATGAAGTATTGTGGTGGACTTTCTCACAAGTTAAAATATTTGGATGCAGTAGCCCACAATGATGTGTGTAATAGCTGCAGGTTTGATAGCAGTTGACCCTTGTTGTGTATAACAGCTGTAGGTTCCTAAAGTTTTAAATAATCAATTCTTTTCTGTGGATTTTATCACATGTTGGAATGTTCAGATTCAGTCACCCAAGGGTTTGAACAACTCTAGGTTCTTGGAAGCAGAATATCAGTTTTATTTTTGCCTAATAACCATATATATATATATATATATATATATAACCATATATATATATATAAATTTGTAAACACATCTTAATATTTCTATGTTTGCAGGATTCTCCAGCCAGAAATCCATTGTATATTTGAGGAACTTTGGGCAGCATCGGACATTTCTCTGCAAATATTAAGGTATTTTGTAAACATTGTATTCTACATTCAATATTTTTTATTATTTTTTTTTTGTATTACTAAGGTATTTTGTAAGCCATTTAATCTTGTATATTCAATATGTAAACACATGTTTTATTACTTTTATTTTTGTAGACACTGTGAGTATGGCTGGAGCCGCCATTGTATATTGGAGCAACTTTAGTCGGCGTTGTCCATTTCGCTACAATTATCAAGGTATTTTGTCAATATTTTTATCTTGTATGTTTAATATGTGAACACATGTCTTATTATTTTTATTTTTGTAGAATATGGGAGTATGGCTAAAGTCTAATTGTATTTTGGAGGGACTTTGGGTAGCGTCGGACATTTCGCTGCAATTATTAAGGTATTTTGCCAATATTTTCGTCTTGTACATTTAATATGTGAATACATGTTTTATTATTTTTATCTTTGCAGAGTCTGGGATTATGGCTGGAGTCCAATTGTATTTTTGAGGATCTTTGGGCAGCGTCGGAGATTTCGCTGCAATTATTAAGGTATTTTGTCAACATTTTCATCTTGTACGTTGTCTTATTATTCCTATTTTTGCAGAATCTGGGAGTATGGCCATAGTCGCCATTGTATATTGGAGGAACTTTCGGCAGCGTTGAACATCGCTGCCATTACTAAGGTATTTTGTAAACAATTTAATCTTGTACAGTCAATATGTGAACATATGTCTTATTACTTTCATTTTTGCAGAATTTGGGAGTATGGCCAGTGTCGCCATTGTATATTGGAGGTACTTTAGCCAGCGTTGTACATTTCGCTGGAATTATTAAGGTCTTTTGTCAATATTTTCATATTGTATGTTCAATGTGTAAAAACATGTCTTATTACCTTTCATCTTTGCAAAATTTGGGAGTATGGCCATTGTCGCTATTGTGAATTGGAGGTACTTTAGCCAGCGTTGGATATTTTGCTGCAATTACTAAGGTATTTTGTCAAAATTTTCATCTTGTATGTTCAATATGTGAACCCATGTCTTATTATTTTTATTTTTGCAGAATCTGGGAGTATGGTTAGTGTCGCCATTGTATATTGGAGGTACTTTAACCAGCATTGGACATTTTGCTGCAATTATTAAGGTATTTCGTCAATTATTAAAGTATTTTGTCAACATTTTCATCTTGTACGTTTAATGTGTGAACACATGTCTTATTACTTTTATTTTTGCAGAATCTGGAAGTATGGTCAGTGTTGCTATTGTATATTGAAGGTACTTTCGCCAGCAAAATGTCCAAGCTGCAATTATTAAGGTATTTTGTCAACATTTTCATCTTGTATGTTCAATGTGTGAACACATGCCTTATTAGTTTAATTTTTGCAGAATCTGGGAGGCCGGCCAATGTCGCCATTGTATATTGGAGGTACTTCAGCCAGCGTTGGACATTTCGCTACAATGATTAAGGTATTTTGTTAACATTTTCATCTGGTGCGTTCAATATGTGAATACATGTCTCATTACTTTTATTTTTGCAGAATCTGGGAGTATGGCCAGTGTCGCCATTGTATATTGTAGGTACTTTAGCCAGCGTTGGAAATTTTCTGCAATTATTAAGGTATGTTGTCAACATTTTCATCTTGTACGTTCAATGTGTGAACACATGTCTTATTACTTTCATTTTTGCAGAATTTGGGAGTATGGCCAATGTCGCCATTGTATATTTGGGGTACTTTAGCCAGCGTTGGACATTATTAAGGTATTTTGTAAACAATTTTATCTTATTCATTCAATATGTGTGTTCAATGTCTTATTATTTTTATTTTGCAGAATCTCCGAGTAAGGATAGATTCGCCATTACATGATGGAGTAACATTAGGCATCGTTCGACATTTCACTGCAATTATTAAGGTACTTTGTAAACAATTTTATCTTATTCATTCAATATGTGTATACAATGTCTTCTTATTTTTATTTTGCAGAGTAAGGATAGATTCGCCATTACATGATGGAGTAACATTGGGTGGGCATCGTTCGACATAACTGCAATTATTAAGTTATTTTGTAAACAATTTTATCTCGTACATTCGTTATGTGTACACATGACTTATCATTTTTATTTTTGCAGAATCTGCAATTATGGCTTGGGTCGCCATTGCATATTGGAGCATCCTTAGACATCGTTGGACGTTTTGCTGCAATTACTAAGGTATTTTGTTAACAATTTATTCTTCAGTCAATATTTTGTAAACAAAAAATTCTTGAATATTCAATATGTTTCTTATTATTTATATTATTATAGAATTTACAAGTTATATGAAATGTTTTATATTGCTCAACTTTCAGTAACTTGTAAATTGTATGTTATATAACATGTGTACTAATGCGTCATTATTTTTATTGTTACAGATTCGGTGGGGATTGTTGGGGGTTTCCAAACTATGTTAGTGAAACACGTGGGAACATAGGACATTGAGCACATTGTGAATTCCATGTAATGTGTGCAATGGCTACAGGTGCTTACGGTATTGTACAAATAATTAATTGCTGTTGTTGTACGCACGTATTTGTATTGGATGAATGTGTTATTGCGAAAGTAATTT
This sequence comes from Aleochara sp. GC000083, assembly GCA_030264555.1. Taxonomy (NCBI): domain Eukaryota; kingdom Metazoa; phylum Arthropoda; class Insecta; order Coleoptera; family Staphylinidae; genus Aleochara; species Aleochara sp. GC000083. The sequence goes on from JARJDZ010003164.1 coordinate 42,734, forward strand.
ATAACTTCGCAATTCATGATCGTCTTGTACTGATCGTGTACGTCTGCAAATAGTTTCAAGAAAGATGACGTAAAACGTATCAGCAGTTGCGAGTTTCGCAAAAATGGGTAAACATTAATAGAAGTTTTAAACTGACTTAAGTAGAACAGCTCGGTGGTCGAGCGGAGAAGTTGGCTGCTTCTCAACCTGAAGTTCTGGGTTCGAATCCCAGCGCCGGAAAAAACTTTTCGAAAAGAATTTACG
>JARJDZ010003165.1:0-47108 GCA_030264555.1 Aleochara sp. GC000083
CCTTGCAATTTCAACTTTCAGTGGTTTGCTCAACTGACTCAGCCACTGCACGAGCCCTCCATGAATCCCTCCAAATCATAGTAGAGCTTTTACCATCTCATGATGATTTTCCATTTATCCATTTTTACCCAAAGTTCCAGCAATAAGAATTGATGATGGCTTCATTACCCTGAGTAGTAAAAACTGCAACAATAATTAAAATAAGAAATATAAGTAGATGTTGATTACCTATCGCACTTACAGGAATATTAATACAAGGGGCCACTTGAACTTGGCTGCCCATCTGTTTCCTCCAACACGTGGCAGACACAATATACTTGCTGATTCTGTGAGAAGAAATATAATGGTCACTTATTTACAGTAATAAAACATACAGCAGGTGATGGATGAACATAAAAACCTCAAAAAAAAATGGCGCCTCGAACGGCGATTTCAATTAACGAGGTACCACTGTAGAAAAGAAATAAGTTTTGAGTGAGGGAATAAAGTCCTCCTTTATTCCCGTTGTTGAGTTGGGCCATAAAAACCATATCTCAACGGGCCGACTATACAAGAGGGAGTAAGCTTAGGTAAAGCCGCGCGCCCACTGGAGGGAATAAAGCGTTACTTTACTCCCGCGATTTAAACTTTCGCGCCTTTTACTCCAGTCACGAGCATAACCAAGAAAATAATCAACCCACAAAGTTTAATTAAACAAGAAAGAATCTTCAGAATTAGATTTTTAATTTTAAAGTGCGGTAAATGAGCTATATCAGAAGACATCACAGCTACAAATTGCCAAATACTGTACTACATGACAATAATATAAAAGGCTGCTGCAGAATAACTATGCATTATAACATAAAGGAATCTGAAGGATTCGATTCTTAATTAAACATTAAGGAAAGCCAAATGAGGAAAAGGAACTACAACAGAAGACCCAACAGCTAAAAATTGTCAAAGACCACACCACATATATTTAAACGATGTACTGTACTAATGGTGCACAAGATACCACATAAAGCTACTGCAACATGACATACATTACAACATAAAGTGCTTATGGTAGTAAATTGTTAAACAATACCTTAAGAGACTGCTGCAGAAGCCCATATTGCTTTAAGATGCTTTACAAATGTTCCTGGCAGCTTGAAAGTTTACATAGTTGTAGAGCAGACTCCAAGAAAACAGAAGTTTCTAAAACATGAAAAATTATGACATACACTGCAGCATATGTTTATTGAAATAAATTATTAAACAATACCTTAAGCACTGTTGAAGAAGCCCACACTGCTTTGAGATGCATTGCAAATGTCCCAGGCAGCTTGAAGGTCTCCATAGTTGTAGAGCTGACTTCAAGAAAACTGTAGAAGTTTCTAAAACATGAAAAATATGACATACACTACAACATATTATGTTTATTGAAATAAATTGTTAAACAATACCTTAAACACAGCTGAAGAAGCTCATACTGCTTTGAGATGCATTACAAATGTCCCTGACAGCTTGAAAATCTCCATAGTTGTAGAGCTGACTTCAAGAAAATGTAGAACTTTCTATAACATGAAAAATTATGATATACACTACAACATATTATGTTTATTGAAATAAATTGTTAAACAATACCTTAATCACTGCTGAAGAACCCACACTGCTTTGAGATGCATTACAAATGTCCCTGGCAGCTTGAAGGTCTCCATAGTTGTAGAACTGACTTCAAGAAAAAGTAGAAGTTTCTAAAACATGAAAAATTGTGACATACGCTACAACATATTATGTTTATTGAAATAAATTGTTAAACAATACCTTAAGAGACTGCTGCAGAGTGCCCATGCTGCTTGGATATGATTTCCATATCTCACTGCCAGGTTGAAGTTCACCATATTTGCAGAGCAGACTCAAACAAAGCATGGAAGATTCTAAAATAAGAAAAATTATGACATACATTATAACATATTATATTTATCGAAATAAATTGTTAACAATACCTTAAGAGACTGTTGCAGAGTGCCGATGCCGCTTGGATATGACATCTATATGTCGCTGGTGGTTTGAAGTTCAACATATTTGTCGAACATACCGAAGTAAACATGGAAGATTCTAAAATAAGAAAAATTATTACATACATTATAACATATTGTATTAATTGAAATAAATTGTTAAACAATACCTTAAGAGAGTGGTGCAGAGTGCTCATATTGCTTGGAGATGATTTCTATATGTTCCCCACTGCTTGCAGATCTCCATGAGTAAAGCAGACTCCACGAAAACATGGAAGATTCTAAAAAATAAGAAAAATTATGACATACATTATAACATATTATATTTATCGAAATAAATTGTAAACAATACCTTAAGAGACTGCTGCAGAGTGCCCATGCCGCTTGGATATGAAATCCATATGTCGATGTCGATGTAGATTGAAGTTCACCATATTTGTCGAACATACCGAAGATAACATGGAAGATTCTAAAATAAGAAAAATCATTACCCACATTATAACATATTCTATTTATTGAAATAAATTTTTAAACAATACCTCAAGAGACTGCTGCAGAAACCCAAACCACCACTATCGAGACGGGCTGCGCTGCCACAACGTAGCCTCCAGATTAATACGGCGCTTATATGCGAGATTTTTGCAACCTTAAATCAACAAAATATTAAATAAACTTCAGACATTGATTACTGCACGTACCATGACAATTTCGGCAGGAATAATGACATATCTGACACCTATATAGTTGGTCTTGTAGAAGCCCGCGGGACAATCAAGTCTACACTCTTCAGCTGCAATCTACCACTGAGGCAGGCAAGTCACGCGCGGCAGATCATGCCTGAGACCGATGCACGTATCACAGCTTATATAACAGCGTGCGCTTCACTGAAAAAACTTGTTCGATCGCTAGCACAGTAATGATCTTGGGGGTTGACTAGCTGCACCGTCGAGACGGGCCGTGCTGCTACAACGTTCGCCTCCAGGTTAATATGGCGCTTATATCCGATATTTTTGCAACCCAAAATCAACAGAACATTAAATAAATTTCAGACATTGATTATTGCACGTACATTGTAACACCCATAGTTGGTACTCTTCATCTGCAAGCTACCACTGAGGCGAGCAGGTCACGCACGGCAGATCATGCCTGAGACTGCTGCACGTATTGCAGCGTATATAACAGCGTACGCATCACTGGAGAAACTTGATGTTGATCGCTATATAAAGTTATAAATGTGTCTTTCAGCTTATTTCAATATGTTGATTTCTCAGTGAATTATTATATTAAACAATTTCATGTATTGCTAATTACGGTTATTCAATGTTCCCTCAGATTGAGAATCAAAATTTAATTCTACATTGAATGTGAGACAGGTTTAATCATAATGCAATATACATGCATAAATGCCAAGATTATAATCTTGCAAATATTTACAGAAATTAATGTTAATACACTAAGAAATGTTAGTAATAAGTAAAACATTAAGAACTTACTTGTAATCCATTCAGTGCCCCATGGAGTATGTGAGGCAAATGTTCCGACCGGATCCATGCACATATCGCAAGACTCATGGCACGGCTGGCAGATGCACTGCACTTCCTAGTAGCTGTGTGCCTGGTTTGCACTCACATAAGACCTACAATGTAGCAAAGCAGAAAGTTTAGTCTTATCCAAATTAGAGTGTGACAAGGGCAGTTACCCATATATGCGTTTATTGAAGCACGCAATACACCCATGTCCCATGTCCCATCAATGATCATCTTTGTCTTCGTCAAATACCATCCAGTGAGCTTATCGCCTGCTCGGGATCTGACCCAGCTCACATTTAAACATTGTGATGGGTGTTGAAGTCCTTGAGATGCCATTTAGTAATTGGATGAGATTCACCGACGTGTCGTAGAAGATGCAATATACTACTTCTTGGGCAAGCCCGGCCTCTTTTCGTAGAGAGGCTCACGAGCACACCGGCCTCCATCAGCCATCAGATTCTGTAACAATAAAAATATACATTTGAATATATAGGAAAGAATTGTTTATTTAATTCCTTAAAAACCTTCAGCTGTTACTCACATTAGGTGACTGCTTCCAAACATTCTATCTCATGATAAAGAACACCATGTTTGCAAATTCTGTAACAAATGAAACGATAATAAAGCAAGCACGGAAGACAGAGAGTACACGACACCGCCGGACAACAGCAATATTTTAGCGGGAGTAAAGTAACACATTACTCCCTATAATTGACAGGGTGTATTCCCCTTAAATAGGTTCTTATGTCGGTTAAGCAGTAGTTCGCCTATTGACCGCAAGATGCTGCATTATACTTTCTGTTTGTGTTTTACATGTATGGTTAGTTGCCTATATTAATGGTGTTTTTTGAACAAAAAATAATTAACATATATGCTACAAACGTGCTTCTATCCTTTAAGTCACGCAAAAGAATTGAGAATTTGTCGAGTTGAGATGCTTAAACTCCAAAGATGTTACTTTGCATAAATAAGCAAACTGAATAAAATCTTCCAATAAATATGAGAGTCTTAATATTAATACACTACTAATCATCAAATACTGGCAATATTTAATTAGCTTTTAATGAGGTAATTATATTGCATCTCTTTTATGCATTTCTGCAAAACTGATATACATACTCTAACATTTTCTTGTTTTAAATGTAGGACATTCTACATTTAAAAGTATATAAGAACTTGTGTCAACACAAATTGCATGCTGCTTATAACAACATTATTTGTTACATACTATACGGCTTATGACTCAATACTATTATTATAAATACAAAAATACTGATAGTTAAGATAATAGACATTTACATTTAAGACTACTAATATCAAAACACTTCTTTTGCCAAGAGACCATTGCACTTTAGGCCTGGCATTGTTGTTATTATTATAAACAATAAAATAATAGTAAAAATAACTAGACGTATTATTATCTAAATATAGATCACAGATGTTGCCATAAAACGTGTCTGTTGTTGGCACCAATATCACCAGTGTCCAAGTTAGTTCGATAACATTACCGTTTAATTTCAAACATTGTGAGCTTTTCTTCTAAAGGACGGTTTCTAATGAAATTAAGTTTACAATTTAATAATAGGTCGCGGGAAGATAGCTATGTCTAGTCTCTAGTGTGTCTAATAGTTAAAGCACTTGTAATGATGATGCATTTTAAAAACTGGCTTTGAACCATTTGTCATGTGATTGTATTAGATGGTATTTGTTTCGTGCGCCCCAGGGCGCTAAGTACATGGGTTTATTTTATTAACGCCAAGGAGGTTGTTGTAGTGCGATACAAATCATAACCGTGTGTTGCACACTTCCGAATCTAAAGATACATCTTGCGAGTATGTGGCTAAACCAGTGGTCTTATCCTTGGTTTCAATGGTGATCATTGCAGGTTGCGGCATTTGCGAAATGCGACTGTTGCAACTTTCTTGTCGGTTGATGTTCTTCTCCACGTAGCGGCGCTTCTTGCCCGGAAAATAGGCCGCAATTCGACGCGCCATAGGATGAAGCAGCTTTTCCTCATAGAGGTCCTCTTCCTCGTTTGCGGTGCATAAGGATACGAGCCAACCGACGATTACGGTTACCGAACAACCGATGAGCGAATAGTACATGTACGTCATTGAGTATAACTGCGTTAATGGATCACTGTAATCAAAACATGAATGTTAGCCTTAAGTTGCATTTGAGTTAATTTATCTTTATCTATAGACTGGCTAGTGAGTTGAGGACTACCGCTTAAAGAACAAATCGAAGCGTATATTTGATTACAGCCCAGAATGTTATTCCATACGTCTTCCTCACAGTTCCATTTTCAATTTCGACCACGCTTGGACGCGCAGGAATTGTGAATTTGTGGAATTGCGTCACAATCTATACGTGGGGAGTATATATTGAGAGAAAGGGAGGGCATGATAACGAGAAAATCCTACAATGGGATAAAACGAATGAAAAACCTCTCAACTTCCTATATATTACGCAGTTATAGAATGTAGGATTTCCCAGCCATATAGTAAAGTTATATAGTGTAGAAAATAAAGGAAAGTTTTTGTCTGCAAGGTTTGCGCCAATTCTATGTTTCTCCCGCAGATCCCAAGGCCAAAACAACCAATCCCTTCAATCCCTCAGCCTTAACCCCTAAGCCAACGGATTGTCCTCCATTGAATCCATTCCAAAATTAATTTTTAAATACAAAAATGTCAAATACAATGCTTGGCCCAACTTGATTTGTTTTACTCTAGTTCTCTAAATCAATTAAGGTAGAAATATTAAATTGGGATTTCGACTCCCATGTTCTTCAACCCATTCAATTAAAAACAAGATTGATACTTACTCATTAGCTGTTCGGGGTGATGGTGAGCTCCCAGTACTGGCAAGACTGGTGGTTGACATTGTGGTCGTCTGATTTAAAACCATTTGATATTTGTATGCTGGATTTGAAGCATAAGCAGCTGCACTACGATTCATGAATTCATATGCGTTTGTAACTGGCCATGGGTGTACATGTTTGATCACATGTGGATTGAAGGTGCTATTGCTGCAACCATCGGTTGTTAAGGGAAGCAAACTTGCTGGTGGTTTATCAACGGTGAGTCCTCCAAAAGTTATCCACAAGGTGACCAAATGTCCAAGAATCACTCCAGTTGAAGCACCCTAAAAATACATTTATGTCATAGTTTCTTCAGGTCTTATTCTACTGGATTTATACATATTAAATTGGGTAGACAATATCGAGGATAACTAGAATTTCAGTGGCCTTTGTTATACTATCCGATTCGTAACTAGCTTTGATTAAAACAAAGGGTTCGCTTGTGTAGTGCGCGCGATTTTCAATAAACTTAAATGAACCGACCCAGCCTGATGTTCCAGACTGGAAATACCTCAACAATATGCAGCAATAGTGTCGAATGTCAATGAAAGTGCGGGCGGGTCTATCGATTAATTAGTTCTTTAGCCCATATTAATTAACAAGCTTCCTTTCGCCGGCGATGTCAAACAATACAATGTTTGTGCATTAGAGCGCAGAGCTTTGGCTTTCCAGTCCAAGTATTTTTGCCGTCAAAGCGCTATCCTAATTGAATTTTCCAAATTACAGCAATAAAACCCCCGCCGGCTTGCGTTGCTATTCATTCGCCAAAATATAGATTACGACTTGAATGGGCGGCCGTAAGGAAGTACAGACGGAATTTTTATACTCGATTAATGCACTTAATGACACATTTAGTATTCGCGTAGAGTGCACAGAGCATCCAGCAGCTCTACTTTGTTTCGTCCGTTAAAATTATCGAAAACTTTTAATTGGATAACTTTATCAATGCCTCGCGCACACCAGCAACCAGCCCAGCCATCTTCGGCGGCTGTTATCGCCGAGCCCTTGCTTCATTCAACGATGTCAACTTGATCATGACCATCCAGCTCTTTCGAAATGATTACAGTCAGCAGAGGGTCTCGCATCATGAAAAATCGACTGCACAGAGTTAATTTCCACACTTGAACGCGCCCATCCGACTGACGTGTGGCAAAATAAAAATAATGAGCATTCGGAACAATATGACCCAGCCTGAGCTGTATCTCTTGCGGGTGGGAAGATTGATGCCGGTAAATAAATTGCATGGCAAGGAAGTGCTGCACGTTCGCTTGGATTTCCTCCGCGTCGTCTGGCTGGCAAATTTGAAACATTCAAACAAATGCATCCGCACACATGGTGATGCAAATGAACACGGCCGCAAGCGGGCATGTTAAATGGGCCAGCATCCACCATATATGAATGCGCAGATAGATAACGATGGCATTAGCGTGCCGTTTTGTGCATCAGCAGTTTCGGGCCAGGTTGCCTTCTGCATTGAGCCCAGCGTAGCATTAGATTGAGCCGTTTGGCCGTTCGCCGTCGAGATTGTGTTAATTCACCGTGTTCTTCCGCTAGATTTATGCCAACACCCTCAATTGACTGAGTGCTGTGTGCGCTGCTGATGGCTGTGAGGCATATACACTATTAGTCGAATGCTACCTAGATAGATGCTCGTCCATGTGTTGATCGTTATAACAATACGCGCTGGTTGTTCAAACGCGGACAGTATTATTGTACCGGTCGTGATAATGTATAGTTAAGCTGGTTGTGTGAAATCCGCAGAAGATGATATGTGAGGTGTTCCCTGTTCAACCAGCCGCATCACATATAATATTGTCCTGGCTATGACATATTCGGATTTATGTTATTGGGGGATGTGTAAATGATGATGTAAATGAATAAAACACATGAGGAAATTGATTACATCTTCATAAAGGGAATAACAAAGATAGGATAAAATGATCATAAGGTGCAATATTTTTTGCCAAATTGACGACAAAGCCAATAGCATTTCTAAGTGGAAATTTGTAAATGTCTAAACGGCAATCGAAAGTACATTGAATTACCTAGAAAATATGCTCTCAATTATTCGGATTGGACTTCCATTCCCGAGATAATACATAAAGAATTAGATAATTGTGAACATTATGTGTAAGCAAATTAACGACAATACCAGTAGTATTTCTGGATGGAATTTTGCAAATCTGTAAACGGCATTTGAAAGTAAATTAAATTTCCAATAAAATGATGTCAGAAACATTTTTATCGGACCTCCACTTCCTGAGAAAGAGCTGATTGAAAATTGATGATTAAAAACTGGAAAAAAGGCAATAAAAATAATCACCTTAGGTCAAATTGACGACAATACCAATAGCATTTCTAGGTAGAATTTTGCAAATGTCTAAACACCAATAGAAAGTACATTAAATTACCTAAAAAATATGGTCTCAATACTTGGGATTGGACTTCCGGTTCGGATTAGGTAATTGTGATCATCATATCTAAGCAAATTGACGACAATACCAGTAGTATTTCCGGACGCAATTGTGCAAATATTTAAATGGCGTTAAAAGTTCTAGGGGTCAGCGAAATTTCTGTTTCTCAATTTACTGGTCCATTGGCTACAAATTGTTGAGAACCTCTGGTATACAGAAATGTTTTTTTTTGTCATTTTATTCAGCATGTTGAGCATAACACGTACGTTAACAGTGAGTGCAATAGAAGATGCCGTCGAAGAGAAAAATGTAACGCAGTCGAATTGAATCTCCACTTGGAGAACGCGATGGAAATGGGGATCGTTCTGGTTGAGCGAAATAAAATCGTAATAAAATTTTCAATTTCACTATATCTGAGCTGGTGCTACCATTGCCGAATCGCTCGATGGCGATCTGGCACCATGGGTCGAACTGCTAAATCGAAAATGACTGGAAATCGTTTTTTGCCCACCCTCACACATCGACATTATGCTATCCATTGATTTTGAATGTTTTTGCAAATTCCTCCACCGCCAACTGGTTAACAGGAACGAATTTAAATTAGAATCTGTTTGGTAGCGAACCTCAAGTTGGCACTCGCGCGCAATATTGAAATGGGAAATAGTTTCGTATGCATGGCACGTACCTTCCAGTTGCAGCAGGGCAGAAGCATGGCGAGCAGGAAGACTCCCAGGAGTGGACCCGACGTCGCCGAAGTGACCAGCATCGACGACTCGATGACGCCGGACAACAGCCCCACGCCGAAACTGATCCCCATGATGATGAAGCCGTAGACGACGCCGATGGTCTTGATGGCGTACAACTGATGCTTGTCCTTCATGTCCTTCATCGCCGGTATCGGGCGCAGGAAGTCTTCGAAGGTCACCGTCGCCAGCGAATTCAGATTCGATACGTTCAAACTGCAAATGATGTCATTGCCCAAATGAGATAAGATTACAGCGCGGAGCGTAATGCTCCTGGGTGCCCTACGGGCTGGACAACAAAGCCACAAGGGGCGCACACGTACAGAGTGCGCAAAGGAATCGGGAGAAGGATCGAGGGAAAAGGCATATAAAACATAAAGAAAGCAAAGATATGTTGGCAAAGTAGGAACAACATTAACGACAGACCCGGAATTGAAATGTGAGCTTATAGAAGGTGGTAAAATGAGCAAGGTTACACGTGGGGTTTGACTGGTGTGAAGATATCGGGGATGAGGGTTCAGGTGGAAAATGTTGGGACATTATTGAATGAAGTGATGGCGGATGTAGATCCAACACTGGCAGCTCGCGCGAAATTCTGCGACTTGAAATAGCATGTGTCGGTTAGAAGTGGAGTAGTTTGTAGTTGTCCCCCCTAAGGGCAGACCCAAATCTTCCACATATATCCGGGGAATCATTGTGCGCGCACACACATCCCGCATATAAGCTTCATCCGCATGCAAGTGTGTACATAAAATGCGCGCGGCAAGCTTTCCGGCTCCTTCGCATTCCGTTCGAGTAGGAATAACACTCTAAATAACACTAAAACTAAATCAGATTTATCTTTCAGCGGCGTACACTTCTTCACACTTAAGATTCCGATAATGTCCCAGCAATTTCAGCTCTTCCAATACGGACAATTTCGTTAAATTTCCCCCAGTTTGCTCCCCTTTCTTCGACGCGATATTTGATAATAGAAACAATCAAAATAAAACGTTTACTTGTCCAAGACAATATAAAATTATTGTCTTTCAATGTTTATGTATGCATTGGGCAACGCTTAGTAACTCGAATGTTTATATTCCTAGCTGCATTCCTAGCTATTCATAATATCAAGGACTATAAAACTGAATTGTAATTAAGATTCAATCACAATCAATTATTTGGGGTAAAAGTTGCTACGGGGTAATTCCCCATGATGCCTTAAAGGTGCAAACAGTGAAGATCATTGGGACTTGTAAACTACCCCAATATCGAACCGTAATGGTCAAATTATAGGATCGAGAGCATCGTTAGTCCCCAGATTGGTGATATTGGCCGACATCTAATACTGACTTTTCACCACCCACGCAACGTGCCCCAACATATTAAGAGGTCACTTTTAGTTAGGAGTGGAAAACTGTGGGGAAAAGTGTGAATTTATGTCGATTCGATCGAGTCATCATACAGATGTGTGTGGTTTTGGACCATTCCAGGGACCAGCAGTCAGCAAACCGAACCAACCGTACTGCATTATAGAGTAGGCTACTGTAGCCACCTAAGAAGGTATTGAGAGAAATCGGAACGACTACAACACCGGAAGTGAAAAGGGATGTAATATATATACAGTTTTATACCCATACACAGTATGCCCTCATTTCCACTCTACAAGTAATGAACTGTAGCATCTCTAACTAAACAAAGCAAGGGACCAACGTGGGTATGTTTTGCTTGACTGAGTTGACTCGAATTAAATGTTACAGAAGACAATTGGTAGTGATTCAGGAAGGAGTGAAGTTGCACTGTATACCATCGGGAGGAAAGCGAGTACTGCACGACATTACACTCACCTTAATGCGCCGTTGAAGAGACTCGCCATGAAAAGTCCCATAATTCCCGGTATCGCATTGAAGCGGTCCTCGACGAAGAACGGCAGAATTTCGTCGTATTTTTTTATGTATCCGCTGCTGAGCGGATCGCAGTTGGCGTAGATGGCGTATACAACCATTCCGACGACCCACGACAAGCTGAACAGGACGGTTATGACCGGAATGTTGCACCAGAGCGTCCTGCAAGCAGCGCGCATCGGGAATTAGCATAATCGTGATCACACTCATCCGCTCCTCATCCAACTGTTAGCTTAACGCATTTTTATTAAGTCGTTGCCGACTCGAATCGTAATATCGAAGGGATCATTTCTCTATTATCGCGTCCCTTCGGCCCTGCGGAGATTGTTATACTCACTTCCGGACTTTCTTCTGCGACTCCATGCTGATGTAGCGTTGGACGAAGTTCTGCTGGCAGCCGAAGATCGACAGCGACATGAAGAGCTGCCCAACGAGGGCTGATGTCGTCGTTACTCTAATGGTCGGATCCAGGTCCCAGCTGAAATTGAAAACGAAAATAGGTACTCGTTGTGGATGGCTGGCAGGCAGTAATAACAATGCTTCACATTTCTGCCAGGAGGCAGATAAATCCACATGGTATTTTTGTTGGCTGGTCGACGTGCATGAGCGACGCGACCATTATGATGATGTTTGCTTTGAGGCAAGATGATGCATTCTTCATGGCAATAAATAATCATCCTTTATAATTTCGGCCGACGTAAATGAATTATGGCACGTTGATTGTGCCACCCCCCGGTTGAAAAGGATGGAATGCATTCGTTGACCATTTATTAGTGGAAATATAAGTAATGCATGAGAGGGTGGTCGACATTATTTTGCAACGTGCTGGAAATTGGATCTAAATTGTACCTATACATTTCCAACCAATTATAAATCACGTTCAACTTCCGCGCCTGGAAAATGGGAACGTTGCAAAGAGGTCAAGCATCGTGTTTCACCTATTTCCTCACTTTTGGGCTGGGTTCGTATAGCTCCCATTGAATGGGCAAACATTTGGGAGGCTTTCATTAAATATTAATTCATTAAAATGGACAATCAGCATTTACATATTCGCCCATGCTTTTAGTTCATATGCCTCAAAGTTGGGATTCAATGATTGTGATCAGAAATTGTTGGTAGATCATTTTGAAGAAAATGGTAAAAACTGAGTGAAACAGCAGCGCGGAATCGTCATGGCCATTAGAATTGTAGAACGCGAATTGCAGCAGCAATTTCGCTGTAAAATGCAAATGCGTTCCAAGTTATAAATGGGAGGGCAGTAAAGGCGAAACATGTTTATAGCTTTGCAGGCGCCGTTCCTGCTAATATGTTCCTTTGTGTTGTTTGCTTGTCTTCGCGCGCGAAGACTCCTTAGCATGGCTTTGTGCTTGTTCGACATCACGATACGTGCCTTGCTCCTGGCGCGTTCCAGGACCAAAATGAAATTTCCTTCGGTATTTATTGCCGCTATATGATCGTTTTATTTCGGTGCCTTCAGCGGAAAATTCTTATTCATAACGTTTATTAAGGAATGATAATGTTTATTAAATTCGTATTTTCGTAAAATATCAGAATTTGGCATAAACTGGTCCTGGAAGATCCGAAATCTTATCCACCCCTCCAGATAAGAAAAGGGCAGCTTTTTTGGATTACATATTTGTTGCCTACTTTGACATTATCAGCCCTAAATTTTCAAAAGTTGTCATCAGCAAACGCGCCCCTCAATAAATTCCATTAATACTTAATCCGAATAAATTGGCCCCGAAATATAACGAATGATGGATCGATAAGGCCGAAAAAAGTGAGGGCTTAAGCCGCATACTTACTTGAAGAAATCCAAACGTCCGCCATCGATATTTTTCTTCATCACCTCCCCAAATCCGTTCGCCTCGATGGATCCTTTGATTATCATCACCAGGCATAAGGCTATCATCGTTAATCCTTGCATGACGTCTGCGAGGATCGCAGCCTTGAGTCCTCCCTGAAACAAAACGATAACTTAGTCGCGTCACCTTCAGGTGAGGGCTTTCCATGTAATCGAACACCATTGGCGTTCGCCGTCAAATCACTTCGTGTCTTTCGGCTGAACCGATGCGAACACGAAGCCGAAGAAGTAGACAGCGCGAAAAAAACATTTATAAAACATGTTGAGGGCTCGAGTTGGATCGAATCTGATTAGAATCAGCAAGACAGCAAGCGGGCTTCAGATGATATCTGAATATTTAACGGCCCCGATCAATCCGAAAGCGCCCTTAAACGGCATAATAAAACAAGATATAAAGCTGTTGCTGTTGGAATATGGAACCCCAACTTCTGCAACTTTGTCCCGGATAATATCGCTCTGGAGACGTGTGGAGGCTTCAGCAAAGTTTCGAATCCGACAAAATGTTGAACACGACGTGTGTTCGATTCACGTTTCAGCGACTCTTTGGGCGCGCTTGCTTGTTCCAGAACTTTGGGACGGTCCAAACAAAAAAGAGCACATGTTATCACCATGTCTTCATGCTAACTGCCTGCAATTGAAATGCACTTTGCTCCGACATGTCATCCAGTTCTACACTCGAGAGAACCAACAACTCTGCTCGAAGTTGTTATCGCATAATATAATATTGACATGTTGGAAGACTTCCTTTGCCGTGTGCTCCAGCATGAATAGCTGCACTTATTATTTATCTACGATGTCTTCATGATGGGGCTTGTTTGGGGGTAGGCCAACAAAGACTCTTCGTTGTTGTTGTTGTTGTTGTTGTTGTTGTTGTTGGCGGTGTTCATATCTTGTCAATACGGGCGAAAAGCATCTGCGCTCGCGCATCTTTCAACGTTGCATACGTTCGCACTGATTGTATATTAATTATTAACGTTGTATCCGCGTGTAATGCGCGCGGCAAGCGTGTAATTTGGTCGATGGGCGGCAAGCGTGTATGGATCCGAACTGGGAGGCGGCGATGGCACCGACGCCATCGGCTGCATAATTAATTAATCTTTGCGCACAATATGAGATTGTTTACTAACCTGCGCAAACTAATCGTTTATTACCTGCCTTGTTGCCCGTTGAGACTGCGAGCTTCATGTTGCCTCGAATCGAAATCACGGCTTAGCCCGTAAACTCGTTGCTCTCGATGCAATTTAGCCCTCGATGCCCGAAATATACGACTAGTTAGTTCGGCATCTTCCGCATGAAGATGGGCTTTCCAGCTTGCATCTAAGCCGTGTAATTTGTACACGTCATTTCACTTCTGTTCAGTATTTAGCCTCCTGACTTGGATCCATCAGTAAGAATCACTTGAACATGTCTGACGTTGCTAATTTATTACGAGCTTCAACGACAAATCGTTAATGAATTTTGCAAATAATCAATTAGAGGGTGAGAAATCAATTAGGGATCTTATCTGACTGATGTCTGCAGATTATCTTTAAGTAACCGGATGTTGCTTTAAAGAGAACTGCAAGAAATGATGTTGCACTCAAAAGATACACAGAAAGGAATCTAATGTAAATGCAAAAGTAGGACTTGAGGATTGTATATTCGTACCATCAAGTATCTCTTGAAGACATGGATACCAAGCTAATACGTTAAATAACATCCGGTCTTCTATCTAATTGCCCTGGATGCGCTCATAATAAGAAGATCCTCTTGGAAATCTCTTTTGTTGCAAACTTTGTGCATGCATCTCGTGCCTTTCAGCGTCTCGCCTTCAGGATCAGCATCAGGATAAGTTAGAGAATCTAATAGACGCTAAGTTACACTGTAATTAATTGTAATTAAAATATGTCAACTATTCCAAAAGGCAATGAGACATTTTATCCTGCAGAGTAGTGAACTGACGATGGAAGACTCGTTTTGCAACTTTGCAAGTGAACTCTTTGAGGATCAACGATGCTAAAGTTAAATTTGATGATTACAAGCTGCAGGTATCGTGAACTATATGCAAAGAAAGCATACGCTAAATGAAACGTGAAGTCGTTGAGGATTCGGACAAAGAGCGTACACACTTTAGGGGTTTGTTTTAGCAAGTGAACGGAATGGTAACTTTGTCGACCAAGTTATAACTGCAACTGTGCACACGCTCATTGTAGTTTTGTAAAGTTTCAGTTAACTTTAACTGCCACCCCACTGTGTTGCTCCTCGATTTCGCTCACACGAAGAAGAAGGTATTTATTTGCAAATCTCAACTCGTGTTCAAAGTGGATCTTGCCACTTTCATTACTCCGGTATTTCCCCACTTTGTGAATTATACCGAGAATGGGGATTTTAATTTCATTTGGGGGAATATGTGCAGATAATAAAAATGACAAAGATGAAACTAGATTTAAAATTTGTAAATTGGAAATTCATCACATTCCCTCAGATGACGGTGGTGATAATAATTCAGGGATAGAGGTTGAAATACCTGCGCTGCATATTTTATTAAAAACTTGTATCTATCATGTATAGAATGGCACCCGATGTATTTTAACAATGTAGCAGCATCTATTTTCTACGATATTTCCGGATAATATGGGTTCCCGGATGGGGCCTTCAAACAAGCATCCGCGCGCACGTTTGTTGTTCGCTATTTCCCTTTGGAAATTTATTATTCTTATGCATGCAGCATCCTCGTCCATCGTGCACATTTTTTGCGCATCTCTACAATCCAAACGCGAATGATTTTTAAAACGTATTCCATGTAAATTGTGGCCCATTTCCTTTGGTTATCAAAAAACGAGTTCGAGTTCATGTTTCACATGTTACAAAAAATATACCTGGGAGTAACATGTAAATGAATATTTTGGAACACTTCAATTGTTGTTCCATTTCTATCGATTACTGGATAAGAATTTCATGTTGAAAACATTCCTACGGATGTCTAAGAATTTCTATTCATACATGAAGAAAACAAAGGGGTCTTGAGTAGTTTATCAAAGAAATTTGGTAGTTGATAAAATCGAACGCATTCTTGACGTTTGTACTTACTTAATTGACTTTTAAATAGTCCCCAAAAAGAATGTCTTGCTGTCTTATCAAATTCTAGATACTGACATTGGTTCAAGCTTTAATGGCATAACCAATTTGTTCTGTGATAAGGTCACAACATGTAAATATAACTATAATTTCTTATCGCCCATGTTCATGGTCTTGTTCACAGAATTTTAATGCCCTGAATGCGGGATAGCAGGTACGTGTAATAAATCGTTGGATATCGTTAATTTGCGGATAACTTACCAATATTGTGAAGATGATGCTGATGATTGTAATGCCGAAGATGGACGCCCAGTAGGGAATTCCGATGACGGTGTTCAGAGCCACGCAGGGCGTGAAGACGGTGACTCCCAAATTGAGAAGTTGGCGCACCACGTACGTTCCGGAAGCCAGACATCGAACCAGACGCGATTTGAATCGCAGGTCGAGATATTGATAAACGGAAGTGATGTCCAGACTGAAGTACACCGGAACGAACACGTAGGAGACGATCGGATATGCCAGGATCATGCCGTACAGCGTTTCCCACATTGCGCTTCCTCGATAGTACAATTCCGATGGGTAGCCTGCAAAACATTCGCAAATAGACAACATTTTAGAGTGCATTTCGTATTCGGAGCGCATTCGCGCATCTATTTTAATCGGGAGCAGCTTTTGCTCCAAGATTCTTCTTGGATGCGATTTGTCGCATCGAATCATCTTCGGTTTGCTATGCAATGTCCAACAGGACGATATTTTTCAAATATTTACAAATTCTTGTTAACAAAGTTATTACGCGACAGAAATCTGATTGGAATTAATGTGAAGTCTCTGAAGGATTTGAAAAATATAAGAAATCATTCTTTAGAAATTATTTCGAAGTATGTCAAATGAAATTAAAAGTTGTCACAATTAAAGGAATCAAGTGAAGAAAAAGAAAAACGAAAATATCAGTGACATAATATTGTTTCAAACAACTTCACTTTTTAATCAATTTCAATATCAAGTACTATGATAACTTGTTATTACGGAATACTAATAGATAAAATAGCGAAATTACCATATAAAACGGTTGTAATTTATTTACACTCATGACATTTAAGGACGTAAATAATGACTCACTTGGAGAACTATTGAGGAAATACGCGTATTAAATAAGACCGACAATTACATAACGAAATGAATTAATTATTCTCGTTTTGCATAAATTATTCAATTCTTTACGCATACGCCCATATCAACCGAGCGACCATGCACGTGACTTTAGCTGTAATTTCTAGCCAGTCGACAAATTAGTAATCGAGGAAAAAAGCGCAGAAATAAAAGCGACAATCCTAGGAAGGTAAAAAGTGAGTGCAAAGCGATGACAAAGTAGATTAGTGCCGTAATTATTTTCTCTTCGTGTTTACTGATCGTCAATACAGGTTAGTGTCTCCCACTCGTATTTCGCTCTGTTTGCACATTATTGCTGGCTGCAAGGATCTACTGCAATGAGAATGCTGCAATATTAATGTGTGTTCATTGCTCGTGGAATAGCAGCCAGCAAGAGACCAAGAACTTGCAGTTGCTGGCATTCGATACAATCGTGAGGACTGAGAAAACGCCAAAGCTGGTAGGATGGTATAAAATGGTGAAGGTATTGCAAGCGTGTGTTTGTTTGCTCGTTTGTTGTTTGCTTGACCATCAGGAATGACGGCAATGGCAGCGATAGAGAAGCACATGTATAAATCGTTGCGCGATACGCGTGGAATTGTCACACGGCTGGCAATAAATAATAATTAATTTTGAATTACAGTGGCCAGCACAAACAGCCAAACACCGATATTTCCTACAGGGTCTTCCAATTCCTAAACATGCTTCCACAAAGTCCTGAAGAACTATCAGTCAGAAATAGGAAATATTCAATTCAGTTGATTTGCTCCCGGATCTTTGATGAAAAATTTCCAAATTTTTCGACAAATGAGGGTTTGTCATGTGAAACTATATTGATAATGCAAATGGAATTATCTCAATGAATAAACTATTCTGTTACAGATAAAACAGGTATTCATGTTTCGAACGTGAGCACCGAATCCGACTAATTAGAGTAATCACGGATAATCTTATTTGCTGAGCTATTAAATTGGATGACCGATGATTGTTATAGCACTAGCTGCGTTTACAGCCCTGTTAATGGTACCAAATCATTTTTTCCATTATTTTTTCCATTTATTCCAATCTGGCTTACATTTGCAATTCCACTGTATCGATAACTGAATTAATCTGTTTTTTTGAAGTTGTAATCAATTTGTTTATATGGTATCATTCATATACAGGTTTTCATTTGGGATTAATTTAGTGAATTGCTTTGATACCATTATAATTATAACCAGTTCAATACAAATTTTAATAATGAAAAACAATTTGTTTTAATATTGTTGAAGTAATTTTCTCCTTGGGAATATTTATCGTAAAGTTTCATGTCTGTTTACACTGACAAAAAGTGTGATAATGTGCGCAAATTATATGCAAATTAGCAATAAAAATTCCCATTACGTCTTAAACATGTTCGAATTCATATTAATGAATGACTGGAAATTGGGGAGTTTTGCATTTTTGCATTCTGCCTTCATAGAAAACAACTCCTAGAAATAGTTTTTCTAGTATAACTAATTTGAATATATGAATATACTGTATAATTATTTCCATTTTATCAGTGAACCTAAAAATTTAATGTAATGAATTTCATAATTTCCAACTAAAAATTAAGATAGTAAATTTAATAGTATTTAGTCGTTCATGGATTATATTTTAAATTTTATTTATCGAATCAAAATTATCAAGCATGATGACGATGTAAGTGCACTTCGGGATTGCAAAAAGTTGCGATAAAAAAACCGGTAGCGATGAATACATAACAAAAAATGAGTAATCATTCGGATTTAATTTCAAAATTGTTGTTTACACGTTGAACCAGTCGATTATCATAATGAGGTACCGCTCAAGAGAGTTTATAGTGTGTTGATATTGATATGATTATGGCAAGCTGCTGATTAACATATTAATTATTGACTTGTTATTTCTATTTTAGCACGAACGATAGATTATAATGCTTTGAAGTTATTTTTGTTTACCATACTCAAAGATAATGATTACAATTATTGATTTCTAATCGATTCTAAATATATTTGTAATTGAAAAAATATTTTGTAGAAAAATTTCAGAGTTTGCAAATTTTGGAGATTAGAGCCAAATCAAAAATTTTGTTTTTGTATCAAAATACCTCTCCGAAAATTTCTTGAATTTTTTGATAATCATGAATTTCATTTAAAATATTTAAAGAATTTATTGTATAAACATAGTTTGTCAACTACTTTAGTCTGTAAAGTAATATAACGGAAATAAGAGAAAATGTTGCAATAAAAACATCGAATTAAAAACCAGCCGAATCAAAACGTGCAGGCATTGAATTTAATAGCCGTGTTTACCTGTGCTCGAAGAAAATGTTACCAATGCGGATAGGTAAGTATACTATCAGACCATGTATTGACGCAATTTTAAAGAAACCGCTCACTTTAAAATGCGCCGCAAAAGAATACAAAATCATAATAAATACATTAATCAAATATGTTTACACCAAGTTCGATCTAAGTGCGCTGTTTTCAACTTTTAACGCAAAGCCAAAGCAATCGGGAAAACACTCAAGGTCGCCCTAATGAGTGCAGAACCAACAGTAATGGTAATTGCTGGCGATTTTGCACCATGGATGGGTGGATGGAAGAGGCGCATCTGAATCCCGGTTGATTATACCACGACCATCAAGCATAATTTCATTTGTTCGAGGATCGTACGAGTTGTTTTTTATGTGGTGTAGATGAACATCATTACGAGCGACAATTATGAAAATTAGTAGCTTTTAAATGTAAGAGTGCATGATGCTATTTAATATTCAGCATGCAATTGCATGGTAGTGCAATTTGTCGATCAAAAATCCCATTCAGTAAATCAGTGGTTATTCAATACGATTCGGAAAGCTACCAAGATTGCAAAACGTTTCGGTTGCACTGGTCGCGATAATGCGCGAAAACAAGTATGGAAAATCGACGAAGTTAATTGCACGGAGTCGAATATCATTTTATTATCAATTCAATGACAATTAGTCATTTCGCTGCTTGAGGTGCCATGTTTGAGAAACTGGTTTTGTGCTTTATGTATTGACTTAAGTCATTTTATGTTGTGGTGAGCTGGTCATTATCAATGAGAGTAGGTTTGTGATTGTTCACGATTTTAGCAATGTCATTTTATACGTCGATTTCTCAGATTATTTATTGGTAAATCAATATAAAACTGTAATAACTGTTATTTATTACCAGCTTTTAGATTCTTAACCTACCATCAATAATTATTTACGATCCCTTATAGCTTCTTATCTAAAACGTTTGCGGCAATTTTCTACACATGCGGTCTTACTGGATGAATAGCATGCAAAATGAGAAAATATGATTGAGTTTAAGACTCACCCAGGAAGGATCGAACGCCGATTGTGCCCCTGGCGATGCTGAGCATCATCGCACTCATGGAGACTCTTCCAGCCGCGAAGACATAATCGGCTTTTGTCTTCTCCTTAGTGCCGAAAATGCGCGAATAAACGGCGACGAATGTCGTCGCAATCACAAACACAATGAAGACCAAATAGTCCCACAGGAGATTTTTCTCCGACATGATTGTCCTTTATTATATGCACCCGGTAGTCGACTGAGAAATAAATGCAGCACTCCTCTTGCAAGTGCACGATCACTTAATGAATATCTGAAACAAAACAAAGGCTATTAGATATCGAGGTGTATTTATCCCATCAAAATGGAATTATCCTAATTACTATCATTATTCACCAGCAATGATTGCGAGTGAAACAATCAACAACTAATAGAAATACGAAAGGACGAGCGAAGAGGACAAGATGACAAGGCAGAAAAGTCGTGCAGGACGCATTGTTACGTAATAATCCTGGCAGATTGATGATGGAGGAGGTGCTCCAGCTAATAAACCATCCTATGCGCAAAATTTCTGCTTTCCAGACAAACTAATGCAATTAGTGCGCTTCTTCAATTAGATTGGCGAACTTTACGTGCGAACCTCTCTAGTTTTCTCTCCCTGATACGAACAACCCGCTCTTCTGTATTCTATATCCGAAAGTATATGTTGCGTTCGGGTACAATGTTCCTCGGATTTTGTTCAGTATGTTGTTAGATGCTCTTGGTTCGAGTTTCTTGAGCACTCTTCGAAACATCACCACATATTATGTAACATGAAGAGTGAAGATTATGGGGGGTTTCACCAATAATAAAACGTGGATTAAAATTTATGATTTATGAATATTTTTTATACTCAGCAAAATTTTAAACAAGATTTTTTTTTCCAAACATATGAGAAGGATATTTTCATGTACATCGAATCTAAAATTGCATAACTGAAAACATCCGATAATTCTAAATAAAATTATAGAAAATTATTAGTTTGCAATGTTGGTATTAAATTATTACAATCATGGCAAAACATGTTTATCAGCAATTGTCAGAAAATCAAACCTAAAGTGACATTTGGACTTAATAGCAAATATTGTTAAATGAAATCATTGCTCTCATTAGTGCCTCAATAAGCAGACTACACAAATATTGAATTTGTAAATGAAATTGATTGTTGGTGTAAAGTTAAACTTACAAAGAATTTGCAGATTTGCCAATAATGAATTTGGGATATCTCACTGAAAATCTTGAAGTGATTTGACGTATGAAGTTTTCAAATAATAATATTCATATTTATAAGGGAACTTTTAATTTAAAGTTTTAGAGGCTAAATGAAAAATGGATAATTGACGTATAAGAATACCATATTTAGTATAATTAGATCTTCTCTATATTATTTGGAGTACATTTCCTGCAACAGTTAATTACCTACACAGCATATGCTTGGATATTTATCTCCCAAATAGGCCAGCATAATTGTGACATCAAACAAAAGGTCTGCATTCAATTACATCCAATGCAGCATGTAAAGTTTAGCCGCAGTTAATCAACGCATTGTGTCAAATTGTAATTAGAAGCCAAAGTGCGATATAAAGCAAACCAATTACTAGCCCTTTTGTAGCGTCTCCAATTTCCTAATTCACTTCCAACCTCGAGCACAAAGTCAAAATAATTGAATGGCCAGCTTGTTTTCATCATCAAGATCATTGATGTGATTTTTACTGCTTCAGAAAAACGACCAAAATTAGTAATATGATAACATGCGACTTTTTGACACCTTGGAAATTTCGAAAAGTTTTCTTTAGAAGTTCCAATTTATTGTTGAAAAAAATGAGTCAATTATTTATTTGCAGGTCGTCACGCCCAAAAAAAAGGCACGAAGGAAACTATCAAAAATGAATAATAACCCAGCCTATCAGGGTTGGTATTGTACGCGTAGTGATAAGATAAGATGGCTTGAAGTATGGGCCTGCTTGTGGAGGTGGTGGCGAACAACAAGTCCAAGAAGGAAGGGAATCCAGCCTGGAGATGCTGGACCACAAGGTTGCTGACGGAGGCGGCAAACCTGGAGTGTGGGAGGGATGTGCGCAATAGATTCATTCATTATCAAAAGCAGGGTGCTGTTGTGGTCCGCATGCCGAAACACGTATGTATACCACCCCATGGCAGCCACCATCAATCAATCACGTGTTATTGTGGTCTGCGGCTTCGGGGGCGGCTTCTTGTTTCTCATCTGCATCAGCCAAAGTGGATGGAACACCCACCAATACCCACAAATGAAAAAAACACCCGATAGATCTTCACGACAACAAAAAAGCAGACAAGCAAGTGGTCGGAATTGATTTGAAATTGCAAAATTACTTAGTAAGAAACCCAATCAATTGATATGAATCAATCAGCAAGTATTTCGATGTAAAACTTTCCGTTTTGTATTGTTTGATTGTTTTTGGTATGGACTACATGGAAATTTTCAAGGAAGATTCCCAAAATGACAAAATTACAATGTTATAATCACTGGGTTCTTTAATGATGTAATGAGGTAATTGAATTTGGGCTCTAATAATTTCAAATTTCAAAAAAGGACATTGAACTCTTATTTTTTGGCACACCAATCAAAGAAAATTTGCGACTCTCAAACAGTAAATATTTTCCATGCAAATATAATTTGCAAAACTGATAAGATCTAATATCATATGATAGTCATATATCAATTAACTGCTACTTAAGATTACATCAAATAATTCTTGGATTACTAACAGATATCATTTGATATGTATATAGTTTATATGTTATTTGAAAATATTTACCTTGGACGTGCGAGTGGTAAAATCGAAATCCTTCCTCAATTAAACCGCAATTAAATTACAATTAAGTACAAAGTCCGAACGCGTTTCTAAGTTGGCACAAACTCGTGATGCGCTATCGCTGAGCACATAATGGCAACTGAATGCAATAGCCGATGCTCGGACCGAACTGGTGCGCAAATAATTCGCACGATTTCCGAAATTTTCTGTCAGCACGCGCTCAATGGACGAACTTCGACGACGACCGTCACACACGCACCACGTTTGATGTGCGCAAGTGGCTTAGCTGAACTAAACTCCCACTTAAGTGATGCGCGCCTTTTAAACCCAAACCGGTCACTCGAAATGCGCGCTTCGTTAGCGTTTAGCGTGCATCCAGCCTAACTGCTTATAAGCTCGACTCTGTCTCTTTGCGCACTTGTTGTTCGCTGTGTGTGCACTTGAAAGAATTAGCAGATCGATCCACTGATTCACGAAGCCAGCCAGCAAAGAAGTGACGCTCCCCGTTTACGACTATTTTTGTAATTTTATTGTTATTGCTCCGCTAATGACTGCGAGTGGTTTCGACCGGCGTTCTTTCCAGATAAATTGATCGGACGCATTTCAACTGGACGTGCCGAATAATCAGCGCATACTTAATTCGCGACGTTGCAAACATTCGCATGCACTGCTACAGACTGGAATACAATTAATGGTACCATTGCTTGCATGTTATTCAAGTTACCTGTAATCTTATTGATACATTAAACAGTGAATTTAAATATTTTCTGACGTGTGTTGTACTTTTTTTATTAATCCTGGCAAAGATTTCCAGTTTCCAATAAAGGCTGAATTTCGTTCTGTTTGATGTCTCATATTGTTTAGCAACTTTGTCGTTAAATTGCAATTTTTTTCGGTGCTCTTAATTTGCGGCAGTCCCGTACGCAGACAAATTAGGACGTAATTAGGTTTGTTTTGTTTGTTTACTAGTTTGTTTTCTTGTTTACGCGTACACAATTAGCTTTCCAGGTTGGTACGTGCATTGCTACAAGATGTTGACTTTATGATCGCTCGTACTTCTTCTACCGCACTTAATTCTCGCCTAGGAAATTCCTCACGAGTTTGTTGCTGCAGCACGGATGATTTTCCAAGCGTTCCTTCAGGAGTTAAGAATCGAGTGGGTCAGACAGGGAATCGACCGGCATTCCCAAGAAGTTGTTGCGCTTTTTTAATTTCGTTAATGCTGCCTGCTTCACTAAATACCAATAAGAATTCTATGCCAACCCGATAGAATGAAAATCTATTGTTGCTTCCTTCTGCAATTTCTTCCAATAGCTGATCATTCACAAATTACACAAAAAATTTACCCATTGAAAATTTCAAAAATAAGAAGAAATAAACATGGAAATTCACCCAACTTGGACGAAATCCAATGAATACTTAAAATTAGCCTTCTTATGTTTCCATTTGTTAAATTCAAAAATTTCCATTAAATTTAGGGTATAAATGACATAACTCTTAATTTATACTCACGTTTCTTTTGGATTGTTTTTGAATCGAATATTTTATGCAACAAGTTGAAGAGATCTTGATCTTTGGATTGGGCATCGAAGTTGACCCCGGTGCAATAAGGGCAAAACGAAGCCTGGTTTAAAATGGGCAAAATCCAAATAGCGTCCAATAAATAACACACATTTCGTTCAGCAAAGGTGGTACTTATAAATTACAACTTGCATTTTGCTGCGCGGCTCGATGCAAACGCACACAATGGGCATCCGAAAATCCAGACAGGTTCGCGAATGAACTTGCCGAAAAGTGCCCGCAGGAGGTGGGCCCATCGGATGCACGATCGTGGGGCTATTTTTAGAAAATGCATTTCGGTTGTCCCACCATTTCGTATCGCACACGAGATGCAAAGACGTGTAGGCCAAGCCAAAAAATATCCGCGAAAAAACCAAAACGAGTAACGTTGCTTTAGGCGTTCGCATTTATTTTTAGCCCTACTATCGAACTTGCACTTGGCATTGACCACATGTGTCTTAAACCGATTATCAAACTATTCATACTCGCAAGGATAACATGCATTCAGATGAAGTGCCATTTTGAAAGCAATAGGTTTTAAAGTGGTCCTTAATTAGAATTTACCTCATAGGAATTGCAATAGTTTAATTTAGAAATGCAATGTTTATTCATCGATTTGGCTCTGAAGCTTAATTTTGTTGTGATGAGTCAAGGATATAAAGCAACAAATGCGTTATTTATAGGTTTTTTGAAACGTTACCAAAGTTCAATCCCGGTAAATGCTTTTGTCAATATTTATATTTCCGAGTAAATTTGCCGAGAAGACAAAGCATAAAACTTCAATTCGTTTATTCCTTGGAATTGATGATCTCAAATGATCAAGAAATTCAACAAGTTTTTAGTTGTCTCTCCAGTGGACATTTTTTGTTAAATAAATACGAGGAATTACTTTATAGGGGAAAAGTTTTAATTAATGTCTTCCTACAATATTAATTCACTGCCAATAAAATAAATATTTATTATTAATAAAGCAACACTGATTGCAATTATGGCATGATAAGAATGGAAAATTATGAACAAAATCCATAAAACTTGAAGGTAATTTTATGAAATCTTCATCATAATTCTTATATTAATAAATGTATCTTCACCAGAAAAAAGATGCTATTTTATTTAAATTTGGAGAAAAGAGATTTTTAGGTGTAACTCAAAAACTATTTAACCGAATTTCTCGATCTAAAAAGTAACTTAAAGCGTGCATTATCAGCTTTCTAATGTCGGCCTTCGATTTTCAAAAATGCCATAATATTTAAATAATAAATTAATTGATAAAAAGTTAAAACTTATCATATAGGAAGGGACTTTAACATGTTGTAATGTTTGAAATATAATCATCTTTACTGTGTCTTTACGACTGAAAATTTCTTAAATCTGCGTCTACAGAAATCTATCATTAAATAGAAATTATAAGTGCGTAACTCGGCATAAAAATTTTCCATTGTTAAAGTTAACTGTTTATACCTATAACTCTGTCTGAATAGTTGTCTAACGACACTCTAATTGTATGCAAAGCATAAATTTACCATTCATAAACGTGGGCAAACTAATTACAACTATCAATTACGACAATTACCTAAAATATAATTTCATGTATATAATAGTAGGATAGAATGAAAAAAAAATCACCAACTTATGAAAGGTATAAGTGCATAAGTACAGAGTGCTCTCATCGGAAATGGAATGCAAAATTGTAAACCACTCATCCAACATTAATGCGTTCGCACAAAGTTTGAAACGTTGAACAAGTTTGGAAAATTCCATCGACCACCGCCGACAGCATGTTTATTTGTGCACTTTTATTTTCATGCAAATAAGTTGATAAATAATTTACCTCCTGCTACAGGTACACTGAGAAGTTTGAGGAAAAATCGACGAAGATGATTACTAAGTAGTTTTCTGGAATCAAATGATCAACTATCATAGTATTAATAAGAAAAGTTTAATTGCATTGATATTTAAATTACAGAAGCTTGTAATCTGTAATGATGTGGGATGAATGAACGACATCGAGTTTGATGTAATTTTAAAACGTTTATACTTGGGAAAGTTTGCAAGATGCCTATGGCCACCTAATTGTACCGAAAATAAATTTGTAACTTTGAACCGAACCCGCAAAGTTGGGAATGAAAAGTTATGAAACACTTTGTGAACTAAAATTGAGCAGATACAGTAACACTTACGTGATACACCTGTGGCCCTTATATCTTCGTGAGTTTAATTTGTTTTTTAGTCCTGGGACTATCATCTCATCCTCAGATGGTAAAGTCAAAAAACTAATAATTAAAAGCACAAAGAAAAGATCATTCATTAGTCTATGACTGAATAAGAAGGAAATATAACGATTCAAAGAATTCATTTATGATTTAATGAAATGATCTTCAAAAAATACTTGTAAATATTGTTTGAAATTTTGCAGGTGTCGTTATTACATAATTTAATTACAAATCAACTCAGATGATATTTTTTCTGTAAAATGACGCATGAGCACTAATGCGTCTTGATTACTTTGTTGTTTTTGTCCTAACAGTAATTTTCATGAGTATTGCGTGCAATAAACCTGAATTCGGTTTAACAATTCTAATTAATCTGCCTAAACTCATGATTGCACCATCAATGATTCTTCTATTTGTTTTACCGTTACCCAACCGAAGAGAATTGCGCTGATAACATAATATTATTCCTGTAGCGTTTTTGTTGCTATTTGAATTTGCAGACAACTTTAAGTATACACGTTATACCCTCCTTAAACGTTGTCGCGGTCCCAACGGTCTATTTAATGCACTTTAATGGAAATACGTGACTCGAATATAAAATATTTATCGCGTCTTCTTTGCACACCTAAATTGATTCTTCAGCATACATTTAAATACATTTTAAAGCGGCGTAAAATATCCGCATCTTGCAACACACTTTGTTCTTCATGCGCAATCAATAATTGCTTTATGTATAAGTGGGAAATAAAATGATATAATATCGTTGGAACATTTTTTCGTTGGATAAAAATTGCGAGTAAATGCAGCCTCCATTAATGAGGGAGTTCTTTTGATAGGGACGAAAATGTATTAGGAACTTACTTCGTTAATAAATTATCTTCAAGCTTACTTTTTATATAATGGACGTGGAATAATGTCTGAGGAGAATGTGTACAGGCAATTTCAGGGGTGGCTGTTATTGAGTGCCTTGTATGGTCCTGTAGTCCATACAACAAACAATTGATGGGTTTCAGGACCTCCATTCGCCTGACATTTCTTTTAGTTGCCTTGTCCCTCGTGTTTCATTCTACTGCCACTTTTTTCTTATGCCTGTAGCTTATTTTCGTGAATTTATCATGGTGTCTTTATTAAATGCACCGCAAATTCTAGTCCCAAAAAAATATTGTTAATTTTTCATCCTAAAATATCACTAAATACTATTAGTACCTATACCGAAAGAGGAAATTTGCACTCATAGCAGAAATAAATTAATTTCATATTTTAATTTAACTTGTTTAACTCAAATTGTCTAATTAATTACTAATTGTAATTAAAATATGTTTTCGATATACCTACTAAAGTTGTAATGTTAATTAGTAAAAGTAAATAAATAATTTATTTGCATATTAATAGGTGATCATAATAATAGTTATATGAGTAATGTGTAACAATTGACGCAAAATAAATAAAAATTACCATGTTGAGTCAACGTTGGAATAATATATTATTGTCATATTCTGGAATAAAATGTTATTATCCATTAATCAACAAGCCATAAATTATAAATAATTCATTGGTGAACTGCATTACAAACACATTTTTTGTAGATATGATCAACAGAAAATGTGGAAGACAAGCAAAACAATGTTGTATTTAAAAACTTATTGATTCATAAAACAATAAGAATAACATGTGTTAAAAATAAATTTAATATAAAATCAAAATTTAGTTTTTTGGTTTTATTGTTGGACCTTGGTAAAATCAAATATTAACGTATGAAAGATCTGCATTAAAATTCATGAAAAATATGAAATTGCAGCAATTTTAAATAGCATTTAAAGCGGATTTAACTGCCAATATTTTATGTTGCATTTACGACCACAAGAAAACGTCATCATCACATCTTCAATATTTCTCAGGGCAGTAAACTTATCGAAATATACGAAATAGCAGAAGTGACTTTGTGCAAAAATGTTCAATTATAAATTAATAAACATCACGATTATGAACTGGATTTATACCATTTGCCCGCGATTTATCATGGACTTATATAAAAGCCCTTCAAAAAAGTGAACTCCAACGAAATATTTTACGATCCGCAATATAATCGCGGGCACGTCTTAAGATATGTGCGTTCCCGTTTTCTTTTCGCCGTCGTTTTATTATTTGGCTGGGGTTATTTTTGCGTTATTTTTCAGCCCCCCGCTTTCAGTTTCCATTCGGATGACTTTGGGGCGCGACAAAAATATTCAGCGCTCGTAAAATGAATGCTTTCACTGTTTCCGCCACCTCTTCCGGCGCGCAGATAAGGAACTACTTTCGGGTAAAAAAATCTTTAACGGTTTATGGGACTGACGGGTTCCTCTGGTCCTCTGCAGTTTGAATAACTTCGACATCAAAAATTTGCCCAAAACTGAGAGGCACTCAAATTGTAATCGCTTATTTCAGCTCGGGAAGCAATAGCAAAGATTGGGAATTAATTGCAATTAAAATGAGGTCATTCCGTTTGACATCAATTAGAAATTGTTGCTCATTGTAATTATCACCGAGAAGATCCATTCGGTGGCAGTGGTGTGGAAAGTTCTTTGCGGAGGAAACATTTCACGAATTTAATGGCTCCGAAAACATTTCCATTAAGACGTCGACCCATTCTTGTAAGTAATGAGTTGGGCCATAACAATTCTCAAATATTCCGGTTTGCATTAAGACTGAGAGTGCTTTCATGTAGTAATAATATCTGATCAAAATATTTACCTATTGTAATATGGGATTTTTATGCTGGCAAAAAGTGTAAATGGTTCGATTTTGCAGTTGACCTGAAAGTGCTAATAAAACGAAGTGTCTGGGCATTTATTTTTTTCAGTTTGCAATGAATGTATTTTTGGAAGCAGAAATAGAGTCAACTTTTTATTACTTGTTGTCATGCAATGTCATATTCATTACTGTTTTATGATGTTGAATGAAGAGGCATTTCCTATTGTCATGCTTTTTGGTAATTTTGATACAAAAATTCTAAAGTAACTTTAGGGAAACTATTCTGCATTTTTTGAGTAATTAAGAAAAATCGGAGTGAATGTACCAGTCAAAAGTAAATATTGACTTAGAAATGTCATCAAACTCATATTCA
This sequence comes from Aleochara sp. GC000083, assembly GCA_030264555.1. Classification (NCBI taxonomy): domain Eukaryota; kingdom Metazoa; phylum Arthropoda; class Insecta; order Coleoptera; family Staphylinidae; genus Aleochara; species Aleochara sp. GC000083. Next base: position 30,515 of record JARJDZ010003165.1, read on the forward strand.
ATATCAGCAGATTATCAATAATTAATTTCATATTGAAAGTCCTCTTGACTTTCTATATTATCTAATAGTTTCCATTTTTATCTATGATGAACAAGTAGTTTAATAAATAGTTTATTCACTCGGCTTTACACGATGACAATATTTGATTGATTCAGGTAAAATCTAAGTGTCTAATGAACGTATAGTAATTTCCGATGACGTCTGAAAGTCTGAGTTCTAAAACTTTTGAGTTTGATATTAATGAATCAGATACAAGATGACAATCAGATAAGTATCAATTGACGTATAAGTACTTAGGGTTTCAGAGTAAACAATATACAAATTTAATAAATAACAACTATGATTAATTAGGTTTAATGACGTTCTATTTGATGATATCAATAAATCAGTATCACTTGAATATTAGACAAGTACTCATTACGTCAAATATACTTAAGTGATAAAAATAAAAAAGGATATAGTGGTACTTTATTACTTAAGATGAAAGGATAAAAATGACAATCTCAAGATAAAATTTTATTAATTTTTAATGCCTATGTAAGCAATGTTAACTCGAATGAAGTGAAATTCAAATGAGATCAAAAAGTTGTTACATTTGCAAATATATTAAAACACAAAATTGTAAAATACTTTAATAAATTGTAAATTTAAATTTGTTTTGAACAATTAACTGAAAATTATGATAAAATAATTATTCCAAATGAACTACACTATAAAATAAACATTCAAGTTGCAGTAAATTCCAAGCTTTGTTGTAATAGAGCAATAGATGGATTAACCATGTTTATAGTGCGTCGACTACAACATTTGTTTCAGGAAGTAAATAAAATTGCATTATAATATTCCTGGCTTTGTTTGCCAAACCATATCAAATAATGTACAATGTAGGCAAACATTTAATCCTTGCAACTTCCATGTACGTAAACAGCAGCATAGAACACCAGTGAACAAATAAGCACAAAAGAAATGTCTCTATCCAACAATAGTATGAACAATATGATTAATGGTTGAATGCAATTATTGAATGGAAACGAATAAACAAGTTGTACGATAAATGGATTTTTGCAGTAATAATAATCATTTCTTTGATGTTTCCAGCTTGAAGGACGAGTAAATTAAAATTGATGCCTAAGAAGATGAATGGTAATATTTAATAAAGAAAATTTAATAGCAATATAAATTTTTAATGAAATTTGTTGAAAAAGTATTTTTTCAATTCAATATCTAGCTAAACTAAGTTTTAATGACTTAAATATTTTATAAAAGTAGTAGTAGAATATCAATTTGAAATTTGCAAAAAAAAATAAATTGTTTCATTGTCTTTTCGCGAATTATAAAAAATTTTTCTAGTAACTTTACAAACTTCGTGTCATAAGGAGCACGATCTTAATGCATAATTTATAGATTCTAAGTAGGATTACATTTCAAAAACGTGAATCTAAACGTGAATTCCATACTCAATGATGATATCGCGAATTGTTTAATTACTTCTCATTGCACGAATATTGATATACGTACGTATTTCAGTTCTGTTTAGAATTGTGGACTTTGTATTGGACCCATATCCTTTTCGCATGAATAGTGCGAAATAAAAAACCGCGAATAACGATGGGATAATCGTTTACACTTCAAATTATATATTCGTGTGTGATTCATGCGCACGTACCTATAATTTCTTAATTTTTTTTCCTGGCTGGAAAACACATGATTTAAATTATTGCCATTCATAGGTGCTCGTTGGTTGAATCCTTCTCACAGGTGCTTCGCTCGCAAAACAATAAATTACGTTTGCGTGTCTGTCACTTAATTTATTTCCTGAGTTAAATCATTAGTCTGCATTGCTATTATGAATGGACGCCATGAACCAGAAAGACGAATTAACATCGTGTTTATTTAGTTATTTTTTCGGAGGGAGTGTTAATTGTGCGATTAATTTTGCTTAAAATGTGTCTAGTTCTGTTGACACCTCAAAAATTTGCGCGTAAAAATTTACGAGCTTTGCAGGGAAGAATTATTCACTGTTTTCATGATTTAAGTATGCATAAGGAATCAGCTGGATTCATAATATACGGGCTGGAAGTGAAATTCGCTTCATAATTCAGCCTTTGTTTGTCTGGGAAATTCTTAGGTGGAAGCCAAAGCACCATGGTGAGCGTCGAGGCGCAACATCGCAAAATGCGCAATTTGCATAAATTAGCAAAGGACAATGCTGCAGGGAAATGTCGTCATCCCTTTCTATGGAATTGGGATACATAGGGCACTTCTTGGCGTTACCTGTTCCCGAGCGTTTTCGGCTTATTCAAGACATCCCTTCCGATATTCAACAAGAGCTAAAAGCTTTAAGAGGGAATATCGGTACATTTAAATATTAATTGGGACGTTTTTGATTCAATAGATAAGTAAACTAAAAGTGAAGTGTAAATACTTGAGATTAATTGAGTGAATCAACTTGAAAAGTTTAATTTGTTATTTCCGATTTTTGTTTGCATTTCATGTCTAGTTTAATGACGTCTTTGGAAGTTATTGAAGGGCTCATAGGATGTGCATCATACAATGTATTTCAATTTGAGATAATACTAATCTTGTGTCCGTTATTTCAAAAATTAAATGAAAATGTTAGTAGTAACCATGTGAACTTGAAGTTGTTTGTGCTCAAATTCCATCTTTGACGATGGAATTCAAGATCATTGAAGTTGTGAATCGAGTTGTCTACGTGCGTACGTTCACATCATCCATGAAAGGAGTCAGCGCACAAGAAATTATTAATAAATTACGTTTTTATTGCACGCGTTACGCGTTAATGACATTCAAATGAATTCGCACAAGTTATTCGAAGTAATTGCCTTGACTAATGTTGTAGAAAACTAATCTGAAGAGTAATCAGCAATAATATGTTGTTGAAATTGTTATGTCATGTAATTGTTTATAACACTTGAGTGTGGAAATAAATTATGTAAATGTTTTCATTCAAAGTTGGAATTTCTCGAAGGATAAACTCTGTTTGATGTGGTCAATGTTTTTGTTAGATTTCTTTTCTTTCAGATGATGCAGGTATGCAAATAACCTTTCGATAATGTCAATTGCAAATAATCTTTTATGTCTTTTCATATAACAATACTAATGAATAGAAAACGTCGTTAATTATTTTTATCAATAGTTTAATATTCGTGTAAAAATGTCCAATGTCAATATTTATTAATTAATGAAAATTCAAGTATGGAAATAGCAAAGTTACTTCGGCGTTTCGAAATTAACAATTTCAGCAGAAATTTGCAATATCTGCCAAAAAAATTAAAACTATCATTAGTCAAGAAAATTTCACTAGGGAATTTTCATAATTAATGAAGCTCTATCGATAAATTACATTTTTCAGTGTATTTGTTGCATTGGAAGTATTGCGAAAAATTATTTGCGTTAACAGTTCGACGAATGCAACATACCCAAAATTGTCGATAAACAGAGTTTCGATGATTCGCGCGCTTACACGACCGAATTGGAATCGGTTGGTTGGAAATGCAGATGTAAATAAATTGCGTGCAGACATTAATTATCACGTTCTATTAGACAATTTCGTTACAAATCGAATCCGATCTATCTACCAAACATTGGCCATCGGCTCATCGCCCATCCGATTTCAAGTAGGCACTCAAATAGTAAATTAATCGCCCGAAATCCATTGATTACTTTGTGCATTTGGTACAGGTTCGTTCAACTACATAAACTACATAGCATCCAATCCTAAACTAAATATATAGGTGATAGAGCATGTGCATCATGCATATGATGCACATGATGAAATCGATTTTCGGCATAGACAATATTGCAAATACTCGTGCAATTATATCGCATTTGATAACTGAGTACAATTATTTAAAATTTTTAAATCCATCAGTAAATATGTAATTTCTTTCTAATTGAAGAAAAATAACAATTTTGAGAACCAATGATTATGAAAAAATAAAGTACATTACACTATAAATACAAGAAATTAAATTTTTGCAAATAAAAATTAAGTGTAATTGTGAATTGAATTTGTGAATGAATTAAAACGTGATTTGCACATTGCCGTAGGTGAAAACAACAATTTCATACTTGTCTGGCCTCTCATTGCAAAACTTTCATACGTTTTACGTATCGGGTCGTTTGCAAATGCGTTCATCCATCCGAACGTGCGCATGATTGACGTAAAACATTAATTGGATATGGGTTAATGAACTTGTGAATCAATCACCTTCAGACAACCGAGTCTCGGTAGGCAAATAATAGTTAATTGAATGTTCAAATTTCATATACATCTTACCGTTACGCGTCTTCAAGTCAGATGCGACTTGCTAGGTCAATGTGTTGCTCTTGATTTTTTCCTTTTCGGTGTCAATTTGACTGTTTCCACTCCAATTATGAAATTGTTCAAGAAAATGTATGCTAAGTGGGCTTAAATTGACAAAACTAGAACTCAAGTGTCACTTATAAAAATTACATTTGACTAGATCAATTACTCAATGAAATTATACATTGAAATTACATCACATGTTTCACATCTGATGAGGATTCGATCTATTTTTGATTATAATTAACATTAAACACTTAAGTACTTTATTTTTGCAATTGTTTACGTCAATACTGCCCTAGATAAAAGCACGTGCTAAATAATTAGGAGAAACCTGATTCATTATTTTCTCATCAGACAAATACTTCCGTAGTTAAACAATTTCAGAATATGTATTCTAAAAAGGAGAGATGTTTGTTAATTATATTAATTCGAAAAATCTATATGAGATAATTGGAGTTGTGCAAATTGGACCAATTAATAAACACATTAATTACTTAACAGCAAAAAGTAAATCTGGCATATTCACTCAAAATTCGTCAAGTATCGTGTACGAAATTCAATGACGAAAAGTTGAACAAAAATTCAACTGAATGTAATGTTGATTCGCTCTTGCAACTTGAAAGCTGAACATTTCCCAACAACTTGACAAATAAGCGAGTTCTCGCGCATTCGGCCCATTCGGTCAAGTTGCTGATTATTAATTCCGAGGTAATCGTGTTATTGCATATTTGCAATTAACAGAGACCTATTGAAAACAGGCGAACATGCAAGCGGATTTCATTTCGGTCGAATCGTTGTTTTTGGTCGCCCATAAAATTGGAAAATTTTCCATTCAATTTGTTATATATTTCTTAAATGTACTTCGTACTTCCGTGCGCGATCAATTGCCCTAGATTTTCACGTAATAAATTTCTACAAACTCGATACTAAACGTCGTATTTATGTAGATTTAGTTTTAATGGTTTTCTTTTTAAATTCGGTGAACGCTTTATACGAAAGCGTAAATTGTATAAAGGATTCCTGTATGAAACGGAAAATTAAATAATAATTCATTGAGTTGCAATATCATTATGCAAATTAGTTGCGAAATTCATTCGAATTCTTTCGTAATACAACCACAACTTTTCTGGAAAATCCAAATGTTATTTTATATAAAATGATAAAAATTTATATATCTTATAAAATTGCTAATATCATACTAAAATTTGGTTACCTATTTTCTAGGAATTGTAAGTTATCATTATTTAAAGTTAATATTAATGAAAAACAGCAAATATTTTGTCATAGATAATTATTGCATTTTCAACTTGTCAATCAGAAAAGATAAAACCCAAAAAGTTTATCAACATTCCATTACAAAGAATTAAGCTTCTAGATTTATAATCAGAAACTTCTGTGAAACATTTAAAACGTAATAAACTCTTGTTTTCGAAAACAAACTTCATGCTGTTCAAGATAAATCAATTGCAATTACATTTTAATGTCCATTTATTTCAATTACCAACACATTTCAGGTCAAAAAACAAACCTTGCAAATACATAATTTATTCACCATGCAGTATTATTTAAAATATTAGAGGGCACGTGATTAACGAAGTATTACATAACAATTTGCGAGTCAGTTTAATCAGAAATAGTAATCAGATGTCGTTTAATGTGCTACATTAGTACTGAAGCAGATAAATTATTATTGACTCACATCGAGATTGATTGAATTCGCTTGTAAAGTTGAGCAACGCAAAGTAATTTCAGCGCGCAAAATTGCCAATTGAACACAATAATTTATCAACATTTCAATTAGCCACTGATTTAATGTGGTTCACGAACAGCGCTTGCAAAATGCACAAGGAAAGTGCTGAGAGTGCACTTTAATTATTGCCTTGACCACACCAGTGATAAACAGATTGCAAATATTTGCGAATAAACAACTTCAGAGGTTTTCCCTTGAATTCCAAACTTTTAACATGTTTTTTTCAAAAAAAAATTAGTCAGATCAAACTTTCAAGAGTAAACGAAAAATTGGCAAAGCAATAAATTGTAAACAATAAAAATGAGACAATGTAAATAATGTTGATGTTTGTTGCTATGAGAATAATGTAATTATTTCCTGCATCCAATCTTGTCGTGGTCAATAATTAGAAATTGCAAAAAGTATCTCGAAATTGCAAAAAAAATTGGAGGAAAATTGCGTGGAATAAAACACAATAATATGAGATAAATGCTTCTAAATTTGTGTCTAATTGCAATTGATGACATTTAATAGCGTAATGATGCATTGTATCGGTCCAACGGTTGCGTATTATTTCTCTAGGCATGTGATCAAAATTTGAATTCAATCGAATTTATGAATTCATTGAAGACCAGCGGCACTTTATTGGGACATCAAACGATCATCTTCGCCGAATTATGCAATACACCAATGCATATCGTGTTGGTAATGAACATGCATTAATAATTTTGCAATTACGAAAGTGCAATGTTGTTATTACATTGAATTCTGCACTTTTCATTCTATTTATTTTAATAGCGTTTCGTGGAAGATAATAATTGGAGACTTATTATAATAATTCGTCATAAAGGATAATAAAAAGTCATGTGATCGTTAAGCGATTATATTCAAATTAATTTGATATTAAGAGTAATCATATTTGGCGGAAGAAAAAACGGTCATGAACTTGGCGCATAAACAAGGCAATTTAATCCATTCGGAAGTTATATAAGTTTTGCAATTATTGCAATTAATCATGTCATTTAATTTTAAAGAAGAAAAAATAATATTTAATCGATTAAGAAGTATTTTCACCAGAGAATGTCTGAATGTGTAAGAAGTGAGTGTGGAACTGGATTAAACGAAAACAATGACAAGAGAATGTTGCAAAAATGCATATCAATCTAACCTAGAAATCTAGAATATCAACAATATCTAAACAATTAACATTGTTCAACTATGTGAACCATACACAAACAATTGAGCATGTACGATGAAATCGGAGTCGAAATTCAAGTGTCAAATTAATAAAATAATTGCGAATCTTACCTTGATCATGAAATTGCACCTGCTCGTCTTTCCGCTTGATGGCGTCCTTCACTGGTAACTTCCTCTCTGCCATCAAAACAAACCAGCAAGCAAGAAAACGCAACAAATCCACAGCAAGATTAGGTTACTTACAATGTCTACAAGCCTGCAGCAACGTGTGCTTATATCTCGACTTTTACGATCTTTTGCATACGAGGAGGGCCTCTGAAGAAGCGGCCAATATCTGAGGAATCACCATCATCGAGGATGCACGTTTTTTCTGTTCGCGTTCGATAGGAACGAACGATCGCGCGTAGTGTTTACGATGTTGATGCCGTGATGTGACTACGTGCAGAAGAACAGCATTTGTGCATGGATTCGACGAAAAATAACGAAGAGATGCGTACGCGTAATCGGACGTTGTACGAAAAGCGGCTGCATTAAGATTTTATATTTATCACACAGTTTGGTGAATGTCAAGGTTGCACTAACTTGCTTCTAGAACGAGCACCTCAAGCATTTGGTTGCTTGAGGTCGAATGAGTGCAAGTGAAGATGCTAGCTAATGAGAGTACTCTTTCGGAAGAAACATTTTTCTAGATTCAGCTACTGAGTTAAAAAGGCTTGGTTATGAATAGTGTCTGGAAAAATACATGACTTACTTCACGAGAAAATAGAACACCATAAATATTTTTAAATTTTTCATGGATAGATAAAACTCAAAATAGTGGCCAAATAGTAGCGTAAAAAGCAATACGAAATTCTTAAAATCGCTAGAGTTTTCAAAATTTTTCATATCTCCGAAACTAATGGACCGATTTGGATGATTCAAAGGGCATTTACCATATTTTGACGAAAAAATAATATTGGTCATGCTCCCGAATCTGTCCGGAATTCAGAAATAGCCGAACTTAAAAAATGGGTTCCTAAAAATGCAAAATTTTCGATTTTTTTTGCTCGTTTAACTACGAATAACTTATAAACGGTTGAATTGATTGTAATGAATACCTATATCAAATTGTAGGTCTGGATGAGCACTTTCCAAAAATCTATAGGTTAAGGCCCTTTTGGCCATTGGGAGAGCAAAAATCGCGTTCGAAGAAAAAATTTGAAAAAAAAGTTTGTAGCGAAAAAATGATATGAAATTCTTAAAATCGCTCGAGTTTTCAAAAATTTTCATATCTCCAAAACCAATGGACCGATTTGGATGATTCAAAGGGCATTTATCATATTTAGACGAAAAAATAACATTGGTCATGGTCCCAAATCTCTGCGAGAATCAGAAATACAAAATCATGAAAAATGGGGTCCTAAAAATGCAAAATTTTCGCTTTTTTTCGCAACTTTAACTGCGTATAACTTTTGAACGGTTGGAGCAATTATAATAAATGTTTGGATCAAATTGTAGATCTTGATGAGCCCTTTCCAAAAATGTACGGGTTCATGCCCTTTTGGCTCTTGGTAGAGCAGGAATCGCATTCGAAGAAAAAAATTGAAAAAAAAGTTTGTAGCGAAAAAAACGATAGGAAATTCTTAAAATCGCTCGAGGTTTCTGTTGAGGATTGAACACAAACCCTTGATATATTGTTAATAAATAATCAAGTAGGTTGTTTAGATGATATACGAAAACAATGTATGTTTTATAGAGTAGTGTCAAATAACACAAAGATCAAATTGTAGATCTTGATGAGCACTTTCCAAAAATGTACGGGTTCATGCATTTTTGGCTCTTGGTAGAGCAGGAATCGCGTTCGAAGAAAAAATTTGAAAAAAAAGTTTGTAGCGATAGAAACGATATGAAATTCTTAAAATCGCTCGAGTTTTCAAAAATTTTCATATCTCCGTAACTAATCGACCGATTTTTCTGATTCAAAGGGCATTTATCATATTTTGACGAAAAAATGACATTGATCATGGTCCCGAATCTCTGCGGGATTCGGAAATACCCGTACTTGCAAAATGATCATGCAATATATGAATTACATGATCTTTTCATTGTTCCATGATATCTAATGATGAAAAATCAGTCCAATTGCTATCTGCCATGATGTGGCTAATTAGAGATGCATAAATTACTGAAACGTATGTGCACCATTCTATTTGTCGTGTCGAATTTGTAGACTTGCGGACACGGGACAAATTATAGTATGGTCGGTGGGCCATCGCTAATTGTAATTGCGATTGCGATGGTCGATGCGCACATTGCAACAAATGCAACCGCCATTCCGATTCGGGTGGTGCGTGGCAGCAATTCATTTCAACGCCTCCAAATCTGCGTTATCTCATCGGATATCAACACCCGAAATGCGATGCGACACACGCGCATGTAGATCATGCTCGGGCGAAAGCATTTCAACTTACTTTCCTATTTGGTATTCATTAGGGCGTTTGGTATTAATTGATAATTCCCGTTCCCGTTCTCGTTCGTGTTGTCCGGCGTAAAAGTGTGCGATAATTGACGATTCAGTCGAACAATTTGTCGCGTGCAATTCGGAATCGAGGAATAGTCGTAATCGGCGTTATAATCACCAGTTTGCTAAGTTACAGCCGCTCATACCGCACATTTCTATCCTTGGAAGAGATGCGCAGCTGATTTCGGCGGAAGTAACTAACTTTATACTTTATAAATTTCACTCATGCAATCATCAGGACGACGATACCAGCGCCGCCAAAGGAAAACTGGGGGAAGTTCATGTACTTTGTTCGAGCGAGTGTTCGGATATTAGATCATTTAAATCCGCAAGTCAGCAGCTTTTTCCTCTTTACTTGCTACTTCAATGCCTATCTAGTCTATAGGTATCTTTATACAGGTGATACTCACTTCATTAGACATTTATCAACTAAATTTCTTTATAACTTTATTAGAAAACCCTTAAAACATATCAAAACTCCCCTTTGAATTTCTTCACTGAATTTCTTCAGGGATCATTTCTTTAGAGAACATCATGAATGTATTGTGGAACCTTCCAGAAATATTATCTTCAGTTCTTTGTGTAATATCTTTCTGAATCTTCTCATTCAGTGAGGTCTACCTGTAGATCTCATTGAAGTACTCGACTTTTCCTGGAGGACTCGATGAAGTAATTCAGCTTTCTTCATCCCTGCATGCTTCATACTGGGGCGAGGGGTTGTAGACTCTTCGAATCGGCAAACAGAAAATGCCAAACTCGGCGTGGGTGGATGCAGCTCTTTCAGGTAGCGCAAGAGTTTGCTACCACGTCATCAGCAGGTGAAGCGTGCCTTCAAACCAAAACTCAGCAGTGGAAAGCCAAAAGAGCGAAGCAGGAAAAGCTACAATCCTCCCTGTCTATAAACCCAACAACTCTGCCCAAAAACCTGGGGCGTAGATTGATGCAGGGAATGAGTAACAAGAGAGGAGTTGAAATTTTGAATCAATATTTAGTTTTGATGTATAAGGTGCTACAACTCCTAATGTTCGTAATGCTGTAAAGGTAAAACAAATATATTTTTGGGAAGGGTTCAGGAAAGGGTTTACAGAATCCTTTCGTTCATGGATCCTGGAAGTTATCTCAGCTGAAATTCCAGGTTCATGGTACATTATTTTAGGGATTTTCCAACTTAAAATTTCTTGAAGTATGTTACCTCTCAAATATTTGAACCATTTTCATATTGTTATAGAGAAAACGTGTTTAAAATTTACATTCATTTACGAAAGTTAGATCATTTATAATAGTGAAAAATTCAGGAAAAAATCAGGATTTCATAGTTAATTAATTGATAAATTTTCTGAGATTTTTCATTTTAATTGACTAATGAAGTTCTGCAAATATTTTCGTATCACTTTCACAAAGAATGTCCTTCGAGGGTTTAATTTTCTTGGAGTATTGGAATTTAGAGATTTAATTGAAGATGGAACTTCAATGGGATTCGCATTTTTATTTATTTCCTTCTCTTGGTCTTTTCTTTCAATTCCATTTTGACCTTATTTTTTCGTTTGATAGCCAAAGGCATCAACATAACGGTGGCCTTTTCCTTCCTTTCATTTTATTTTATTTTTATTTGCTTTCGGCAGTTTGATCGAAAATCACATTTTATGATGCATTCTCGATATCATTAAAATGGTTCATAATTATATCCGGTGTAATTGGAAAAATCTCATTATCAAACTAGAATCTTGAAGTAGCTTTCTTTACGTCTGTTGAACTTTTATTCATTAGTTACATACTCATACTTCACTCTCTTTTGCTGAGCTTGAAAATAATAGAATTTCATTTTTTACAAAATTTCATTTTTTTGCATATTTAATTTCGAATATCTTTGAAACTACTTTGCGAATTTGAACAAAATTTTATGACAATATAGATCTTGAAGAGTACTTTCGAAAAATGTATAATATGATACCCATTTATAAAAGAAAATAGCAGAAATTGCAAATAAAAATTGGATTATAAATTTTTGAAGAGTGAACTAAAACAATTCATAACTCTAGAACTTTTGGATCAATTTGAGTGAAAAAACGACATTTTATAGAACATTTAAAAAATTTTCAATACCATTTTTCATTTGGTAATGGAATTAAGACCTTTCACCCGAAATTTGTATTAGAAAAAATGATGCATTATAAATAATCATTCTGCAAAAATAGTTTCTTAAAAAGTTAGATAGAGCATTATTCTTTAGCATCATTCATTGCATAAATGTTTCACATATGGCAGTAATATTTGTTTATAGCACCGGCTGCATTAATATTTATTCGGCACGCCAGAAGTTTAATTATAATTAGTTTCAATTGCCTTAGCGCGTGCGACATTGCACATTAAACGACCCGATCGTTGGGTGAATGCTATATGAAAGTGCTCGTTGAAATATTGCCGCTCAGATGCGTATTTATTGGTTATTCATTATAATTAATCGCACCGATATGTACGAAATAGTCAGTTCGGTTCGCAAAGCATGGAACCACCCATTCCAGAATCAAAATTGGGAGGAGACAACAAGCAAAGGACTGGAGGCAATTTTAGAGATCGAATATGCGTGGGCGCGTAATCGTTGTTGGCGATGTGACCGCGTTTAATAAATTGATAATATTATTGTGAATATTGTTTGCCAATATCCTCGATGCGAGATGAGAGTGTGCTGCATCCTGCATCGCGAATTCTGCTTAATGGCGAAAATTGCACGCATGGTAAATGCAAATTCAAGGATGTCAACTCAAAATCCATCATAAGATAATTTTCAAATTGAATCGATACTAACAGATTACAATTTTCCCCAATTTTGGCAAATTTTTTTGTTGCTCAAAAAAATTATCATATTTTTTCTCAGATGATTTTTTTGCATTTGCTTCATTAATTATAATGACCCTGTAAATTGCAATTTGGCGATGCGTTTATTGTGTTTCCATCACAAATTTACACTGCGAAATTATTTGCACTAATTACTCGGAGTGCAAATACGCGCAAATAATTCGGCTTTTTCCCCTCTCTCTCCCGGTTCAAAATTTGTTGTACCTTTCCTCTCGGTACAGTTCTTCGGGTACAGTTTGATAAATAACTAGTCCCGGATGCGGAACTGGGAAAAGTTAAATACGCGTTTGAGCCTCGCTGCTGTTGCATTTAGACGGATTCAATTTTCTTGCGCAATTAATTATTGCGAGTTAATTAATAAGACATAAACCAAGTTGTAATGTAGTGTTTTTAATTAAACGGTGCTCGGGCACCTATTTTCATAATTTAAACACACAGCCCACATCCGCATCTACAACCGGAAGCAAGCCGGATGTAGTTGCAGATGTAAAATGGTGCATGCTGCATCAGTTTTCCTTTTGCTCGGCGCTGCTACTGCAGTGCAATCTAATGGAACGAGTGAGTACAAACTCGTTGCTCGTACATATTGGAAAATTTATAATCCGGGTCAAAGTGAAAATGCTTGCAGCTGGCACCTTCTACTGTTCCCTTCCGTATCCTGCAGGATAAAATGTTTTTCCACACGAGCTACAAATGTTTCAATACTTGATGTGACATGCATCAGAATCAAGATTCGGATGAGTTTAACTTTTGGTGCATTTCAATCGATTATAATCTGATTGCATGAATCTTTCTGATTCATTTACTTCCTCTTCACGTACCCTTTTGACTTGTGGTTCTTGTAGTTAACTGCATGCCTCTTGGCACGTTATCCCATCCACTTAATTTTGCAACTTTACCGTGCGAGCGAAATTCTGCAATTCTCTTGCATGTTGCTTCTTCGAGGCTTCGAGGCAGGATTTTCGCCCAGTTTCCGACTTGCAACTACTTCAAGTTTGCTTCGTGTATTGAAGGCACAAGTGAACCCATTCAATACAACTATTTCGTTACAGTTTAATACCATTTTGGTAATACTGACACAATGAGGACGTACGAACATTCGGGCGTTGGACCAAAACCGAGCAAAACGCCCGCGAACAATTTATTAATTAATTTCATTTCGACCAACGTCCCAATTGCGTTCAATTAAATTAAATTCAAATCGATTTTAACGCCCAACTTTAACGAAGTTATTATGAAGCGTAAATAATGTTTGGATGTTTTTTAATTGTTATTTTTAGTTTTTAAATTGATGTATCAATTACTATTTTCACATATCAGTTTTTAGTTATTTTCATGTTAAAAATCTTGTTATGAAATTTTTCGTTTCCTTTTTTAGTCGTTACTTCGAAAGTGTATGAGAGATTTTCTCAAAGTTACTTTGTTTAAAACTCCATGAAATCCTCTTTTCAATGATGCAGAACTTGATGAAAGATGCATCAAGAAAATTAGTTTCCCTCAGACTCAAAGGTAACTTAAATTTTGTTCTTTGATTTATGAAATGGGAAAATTCCATCTTAGAATATTTCTTCACTTTGTGGAAAATTAAATCAAATTTAATTTCTAAAAACCCATGTGCTAAAAAATATTTAGTTTGAATGCTTCAAAAGCTTGAATTTGGCGAAAGAGTCATGCAATCAGTAATTTGCAAATTAAAAATAATCCATCCAGCAGTGACTGGTCTTTGACAACTTCTAATTATTCCACCTGATTACGCAGTTTCGAACGTGTTTACCCATCTGATAAGGAGACACTTTCATCATCACGCTGAAATTATACTAATTTGCTTTACGGGCGCGTGCGTTCACAAATGAAAGTCGGGAGACACGAATGAAAGGTTTGAAATGAAAAGTGGTTCGTCCATCGAGAATGACCGTCGAGGCCTATGATTACACATAATGTCGTCGACAATTTCCACAGCGCCATCGATGGTGAACATAATATACGTTGGCGGCAGCTCTCACGTCGATTGCCTCGGTCATTTTCTTCCATATCAATCATAATTTACGAGGGGGTCAAAGGGTTGGGCCTTCTCGGACGCGCACTTATTCACCATTGGTGATGGCGGCTACCGGTGCTAATAATCATAAAAGTGGCGAAAGCTTTTCTCATTTTCCCCAGCTCGTCGATTCGTTATCTAATAATCACCTAATAACTGGGTGATTACTGCGACAAACACAACCCGTAGGATAGTATTTCATTAGGGAAACAAACGAGTTGATTGATTCTTGGATTTCTAGAAAGTTTAATTTACAAAAGTATCTTTTGGGTCATTTTCTGTTCGGGGTTATGAAAATTTTATAGATTTATGATTGGACCACATGAAACTTCGTTGATAGTTCAGATTCTAGAGTTACAGACAAAAATGAGATGACACAGAATCACTTTTGCAAAACATCTACAGAAGAGATGAAAATTAGTGCAATCATCAACATTGAGTTACAATTCCAAACTTGATCTGACTTTGGCTCACTTTGACATTCAACTATTCCTTTTTGCATCGAATTCTGATTGACTGAACGAGTTGTTTGCCAAATTTGCAATCGAACGCTGACGGATTAACTAAGCGAATTTGTAGTCGGTATTTTGAGGGTAGTTCGTGCATACACAAGTCTGCATTTCGACGAAAAGCCCCTTCATTGGTCGCTGCGTTTGCACGGGGCTGCATTTGCCATCATCCATCGAAGGCATTGTTGTATGCAGAGAGTAAGCTAACATTGATTGATCTAATGATGCCTTTTGATACCTTCAAACACTATCTAAATGCCTATTCGATTAACAACGTGCCCATTGCAATGCAATTGCGTGCGGCATGCATCATCATTCCGTTGGGGGTGGTGATGGTGGCTGCAGCAGCAGTCCAACGATGATGGCTGCAATACACAACCACCCCCGAGTCCCTGGAGTGGTCCATGAGGGCGCGCACGATCCGTGTTGGTCAGTGAGGCTGCTAGTTAAGATCCGCTCGCCGTTGCAGTCTTGATGATTATTATTAGATACGTGCACCGTAAGTGGTATTAGTCCGTTAATAAGCGCGCCTAATTGCCATTCTGTGCTGGCATTAACCATTCAGACGCTTTCCTCTTCATCCCGATGGATGCCACAACAACACCACGTCCCTAAGTTGGGATGAAAGCTGGGACTGGTTGGAAAATAGCGATATGCACTTCTTGGTCCTAATGAACATCCAGGAGTCATCAAGTTCGTAGGACAAGTTGATGATGTCCTTGACCATTCTTGAGTTTAATATTTGGGACCATTTGATATCTTTAGGGCTTGCAGGTATTTGCAATGGTCCAAAATGAAATTAGACTTCATCCATCATCCATCTGTACCGTAGGACAATATTCTTGAACTTGGACCAAGAAAGATCAAGAACCTCAAAATTCCAATTCTGAGAAATGAATCGATTGAAAGTCCAACTAAAATGCTATCCTCGGTCATTTCACAACTCCTCCCTCACAATATGTTAAACATCTTAGTAGTATTAGTCCATATTCCAAATTTGGTGAAAATCGGCCGAGCCGTTTTCGAGAAAATCGCTTTTGAACTAAGAAAAATCAATTATTTATTTTTAAAAATTAATAATTTATAATCAAATTAATTCCCGTTATTGTAAATCGCTAGATGTGTCCATGAATATATAATAAACAATCGCTGAAAATTTTAAAGCAATCGGATCATTAGTTTCGGAGATATTGATGAAAATGTGAGAAGTGAACTGGTTCGTTTCGAATGAACCCCATATTTTCGGTTCGGGTGTATTTCTGAGTCCCGCACAAATTCGGGACTATGACCAATGTTATTTTTTCGCCAAAATATGAAAAATGCTCTTTGAATCAGAAAAATCGGCCGATTAGTTTCGGAGATATTGATGAAAATGTGAAAAGAGAACTAATTCGTTTCGAATGACGTTGATTCCCCCATTCCACAAAAAAAAAGT